>DWFO01000570.1:0-19573 GCA_018246595.1 Mimoniades nurscia nurscia
AAATTTTCTAATTTAGATTTTCTAGTAGTGGTTCGGAGTCTGGAGATGTGCCCGATGCATGGCAATAGGCTCACCACATATTCGATAGTGGGACGTAAAAGTAACTGGTGAAACGTGAGAATGTTCTACATTCCTCTGTCTACCCCTTCGGGGATTACAGGCGTGAAGTTACGCTTTACTAAACCATTGTTGATGCTTTGGGTGACGTCTTTCTAATCTTTTTAAGAGACTCATGCTTATTTTGGCGTAACGTATTAGTTATTATCAATTTATTACCTGTAAACTAAATTTGTTTTTTTTAATTTCACAATCAAGTATGCTGGCATGAATTTCGATATAATGATTATTTAAAATAGAAAAAAACTTAAATAGTTTGAAAGCTTGTATAGTCGTATTCAAAACTGGCGCCTCTTTTAATCACCACTACTATAGTTAACTAGCTGGAGAAAGATTACGTAACTGATATTTTATCAAGATACCCCTGATTTGCTGGTCAGTTAGATAATGGCTTTCACCCTACTCGTTCGAAAAAAGATCTGCATCCAACAACGGAAATCAAATGGTATAATCATGATGATGAAGTATGTAGTCGTTGACGTAAACACCTCCTGTTCATAAAATACCCTCCGTATTAGGAAGTATTAAATAATAGTCCGAATTCATACTAGAACCTCTTGCAATTTTTACAATATTTATGCTTGATATTGGAATAAACAGTAGTGAGATATTTATCACACATATACAATTAAAACTCAAGTATACTTATATACAATTAATGATGATAGGCATTACTTTTATTAACATGATTTTAATGTTTGTGAACTGTGTAGTTCCCTACAACGGATGATAGCTTTTGATATTTAAATTTGAACAACGACTCTATGTAGATACAACATAATCAATTCTTTTTTTGATCCGCGTCGGTCGCACGCGCATTGTGGGTGGATTTTTTCACGTTTCTCAACGATTAGAATGGTAAACTCCCATCGTTGTATTTTATTGTTCCGATACCAACTCAAATATTATAAGTTACTGGCGAAATTTGTTATAACTTTTGACACAATAGGTATTTTAGCTTATCGATACAACGGTTATAAAACGAACTTTTTAAAACCCGTCGATGTAGTATTAATTTAAATACGTAAATTCCTTTGCTGTTAGGCATTAGTATAGTATTAAGATTTAAAGAGTGTAGTATTATATCCCACATTTTGTCGAGACGTAACTTTGTGAGGTTAATGTTAAGCGATATAGTGCAATGTGATAGAGCTGATGGTTATATGACACAGTTATTACTGCTCAGCATTTTTTAATGCTGTATACACGTAAATATTCTAAAATTACTGTTCAAACATACATTAGATTACTTGTAATTACAGAATTGATAATCCATATTTCTAAAAACCATTCCAAACCAAATACATAATGGAAATACTTTATTGGATTTAATCTTGAATGTTGGTTTCCATATACTTCCTCCGTGAGAATAATTTGCTTAAGCTTTCCCAATTGATTATAAATTTCATCGTTTATCGAGTTGAGGTAAAATATCGATTTGCTTTGTATATCGATGTGAATCCTTTCAAGAGCTCTTACGAAGCTGAATGTGCAAACATGTGGCTCAGACCTCCACTTTGAACACGTGTAACATGAATTCTCAGACCATACGAGCATTACTTTTAAATGCTTAAGGAGAAGTGTGAAATTGAAGGGAATTTTGACAAAGGGAAACTGATATAACTATAAATGATCTTATAGTGCTGTGTGATAGTGATCTTATAGATCTTATAGTTTCCTGAACCCTTTCACATTTAAAGCACTTATAACGTCATGCGGTTTTTTAAGAACTACATGTTATCTTTCCATGAACCTATGAGTGTAATTTTAATCAACTGCTTTAGTTAAGATGAAACCAATAAGTTCAATACGCTCTTGATGAAATCCTCTTATGTATGCAACTTAAAGGATAGATTTAATTAATGTAACAAAAACTATTTGTTATAATCAAATGTTATACCTAACTGTATTGTTGTATCCACTAATTAATAGCAAAAGTCTTGATTCTGAATTGCAATTACTTTTTCAAATGAATATACTTTTGGAAGTAAAGAGCCTTAAGTGACCCGAGCCGACCTAGTGCCCTGCGCATCGCTTCGCCCTGATTGGAATTTATCGCCCTCCTGCCCTGTAACTCTGAGCGGCCGGCTCTTGAACGGCGTCTTGTTCCTTTTGCACGGGCGTAGTAAAAGTAACTTGGTGCCTTATTGTCAAACTGCACTGGCCAATGTCAAAAGATTTAACCACACATTTTAATATCGATAAATAACTCGAAAATTGAATACATTGCAAATAAATAAATTAGTATCATTGAATGATGTTTTGATTGCAATCCTTTTCATGTCCCAGTGCTGGGTACGGGTGGAGTTGAGCAAATCGCTTGGAATTTCAAACCGAGTCAACGCTAGGAATGTTTTCTTTAGAATTTTTATAAGTAATGCACTAAATACATAGGTACCAGGTAAAAACATTGACATAGTTCATCTTAATAGGGGCCATCGGTTAACAAAATTTTCAACATCTTGAATGGTATCGTAAAAAAATGATATCGGGGTGTCCTTATGTATACATCTAGTGGTAAATACAATGAAAAGACGACTGATGACTCATGAATACTTTGTCATAGACTGTGAAAACTTTTTTATGAATAGGTACTGGAGATTTACTAGCGTTTATTTTCATAGTTATATCTATCTGTACATATCTATCTGTTAGTGACAGATATTAATGTGCCCAGTACGAAGTCGTAGGGCAAACTAGAATATTCTCGTCTGACGGTAACATGAGGTCTTTCAATGGAATGTCAATTGTTATCAACAGTTGTTAACAGCCAAGTTGCATTTAATAATTCGATACGTTATTGACCATTTGTCAGGTCAATTTTATAAAATAAATGTACGACTTTGTCAGGTCAATATTAGTAAATGTGCACATTTAGAATGTCTCGATAGACAACTGTAAAACATTTCCTACAGCATGTGAAGACTGCTAATGCACTTAGCTAGCATGGAATACTATGTCTTTAACCATTCTCATTATGCGAGGATACCTGTCTTCTACGATGGAACCATAATAGAATTGTCAATTGCAATGACGACACATTACTTAAAACAAATTAATGAACAGGTAGATACCTACTGTTGTAAGTTTAGAGGTAGGTACTAAAAAACGTCATTCGATGCTGAATACCTGAATTGCTTGCTTGCTATTAAAGAAACATCATTATTATATGTTATAAAAAATATGCAGACAAAGAAAAAGCGAATAATTAAAACAATGTGTTGTTTAAATAATCAATTGAATGCCGTATATGAATACTAAATTAATGATAGGTAATAACAACTCAAGATTATTCAAATAACCCTAGGTTTTCGAACATTTTATATTGTAAAATTTATTTATAGTCATAACCATTACCAGTATTTGATCGCGGATATGTGGTTTGTCTTCACTTACATGACATTAAATACTAAAAGGATTCTATGCGTACGTTATAATGTCGTCGCTTGGATTGATTGTTACAAAATAGTACCTATTTTGTATTATGAGTAACTGCGCATTTTGGTAACAACAATGAACTAAGTAAGTTTATATTACAACAGGTGTATTTTAAAACAAATTAATCGTACATTAAAAACTTGATCAAGAGATATTCGTGCTGGACCCATTGACCATATACAGATCCACCTGTTATGTAAAATATTACATACATTAAAATTCAATGTTACATAGCGCCAAGAGCACATAATAATCTAAAAGATTATCAACGCACAGGAAACCTTATTGTTTCCGTCTGAACATTTACATACAGCCTTTCATCTGCATCGGACCACGATCGTTCCGACGTCGAGCCTTCGAGATCGCATCTCACTTTTTGTTTTTATTCTGGCCCCATTGATGCATCGAAACTTTACACCGTGGATAAATAAGACTTCGATGTAGGTCTATTTTGACCGTCAACGTCCGCTCGAAAAGGATATCAGTGGGGTCTAAAATATCTATAATACAATTAAGGTACCATGGAATTTGAGACTAATTTCTATAGAGTTGCAAGTTTGTTACCTATGCTACCAAATCACGTTGATCTTCAAAACACTGTAGGGTGTTCATGGTTATGAGTACTTCCAAATTTGCTATCCTTATAACGCGAAAGTTCTGCTTGTTAGTTTTCAGTTTTTATGCTATAGTTATCGTTCGCTTCTCTTCAAAACCATATTTACTGCATTTTACAATATGAACAGTTCCCACCAAATTCAAGCCACAATATTCTAACTCACCTAAACCCGCTTTATTTTTATCGAGATTTATTATGTCTTATCATGAAACGTTCGTCAATAATTAATGACTTAAATTATTTTACGTAATATTATAATTTACACATTTGCTATTTCAGATTTATATGTGTGATTATACCACATATGGGATGTTATTCTAATAAATAACGGCGGTACAGCTATAAAGAATGAACGCGTCAACGTGAGTTCCAAATTTGGAACCATTGATTACAATACTCGGCAAAAAATCTCAATTGTATCATCTCAATATTTTAGTCGGGCAGGCAATGTGTCTGGTATTTTCCACACATGACTAGATGTTTCAAAATATATTTTCGCCACGACGATATACCTAACTAACGTGTATATACTTATTTATATACGTGCATACCTACGTGGCGTAAACCTAGACACGTTACACTAAGATATCGATACTTATGTTGAATGTGAATAAAATTAGTAAAACCGGCTTTTATATAACTGTTCTATTCTTATAGTACAGACTTTCGCATATTCGCATTTCGAATTGGAATTAACCATAAAATCAGAGCTGCTTCTTTCTGGTCTTGGAGTCCAGGTATCTCTCAACTCCAATCCAACAGATCGAATCTATGTTTAACAGACGGTTCTCCCTAATTCTCAGATGGGAAAGCTTATCGAATAGTGAATTAAATACGTATTTGACTTAGATACCATCAGGTGCGCATCATAAATGCCTTGAGGTATTTTGTATTGGACTTCAACTTTACTTCACTTGACTGCTTCCTTGGTCATATTAGTTGCAAGCGCGACTGCCGAATGTGTGGTCCTGGGTTTAAAACCCTGGTGCGACACTATTGGATTTTTCTAACATAGATTTCCCAGTAGTGGCTTGGAGCTTAGAGATATACCCGATGTATGGTAATAGACTCACCACCGTGGCAGCACATAAACGTAATTACGTTTACCAATTGGTGAAACGTGGGAGTGTACTACACTCCTCTGCCAATCTTTTGAGAGATTACAGGCGTGATTTTACGTATGTTACAACTTTAACTTTATTGAGCGCTGCAACCGGGCAGCATACTTATGACGCATGCATGCAATGATTCAAAAATAATATAATCTAACAAAGTACAATATGTACTACAAATTCGCTAATACGTGTATTCGAACGGTATTGTGAAATTGTTATGTTTTGTTAGTGAAACTAATTGCGAAATGAACTTGAAAGAATTATATACACTACCACACGATGATAACACCACATATTTAATACCGCATAATGTATGTGAATCAGCTATTTATCTTTTCGCTTGCAGATATTTTACGTTACCTGTATGTGGAACTAATGTTATGCAATGTGGGTTAGATTTTAAAAAGTAAGTTATAAAGCTAATAATACAACAAAATAAGTGAAGCTATCGATACTGCGAGCCGTCACCTCTAGGCATCGCACTCGCGTGACCTCTGCCCTTGCCCGCGCGCCCCGCTCGCTACGCCTGCGGCGACCGCGCCCCGCGCTTCGCCAGCACCGAGACCCGGACCCGAATCTTTACATTTGCTTGATCTTAAGTTACCTATTTAAAAAGCTAAACGCATTCTGTTTATTTCATATCCTATACCTTAACAGCGTCAATGCGATTAACGTTTAGATAAAGTGTCCATAATCTTGTCCAAATACATCTCTGCACAGGTGTGTAATAAATACTACATTATGCAGATTTTTCTTTTTAACCTTTCAAAGTAAAATAGTAATCAATAAAAGTAATTAATCATTATTATTAATATAATATGAATGTGATTGCCTAAGTGTTACGCGTATATATGATCGATTTTCTTATATACTTTGATAATTTTCTGGTACTATAGTTTTTTTATAAATTATATACTATCTATAGATATAGCACCAGTTCACCCTTTGTATTTTCTTGCTCATCATTGCACAGAATGTAAACAAAAAGAAAAGGAACGAAGCACGCGAGCTTTAAAAAACATGTGTTCATCATTAAGACACCTTTGAGAATAGCTGACATTCCTCGCATTATTCTCTGAAAGGCATTCGACCAACAATGCTCACAAAGTCAGCTTGACTCAATTAAATCTTAATTCGTACAAAGCGGTCGATTAATGAAATTAAGTCGGCATTTACTCGAGTTAACCATCAAAAGGGCACAATGGCTTTAAATAGTAACAATCAACTCAAAGGATCCTCCAAATCTCGAATCAACAAAAGACCTAACTAACCCGGCCTGCCTTACAGTGACTATTAAAATTTAATGACATGATTTATTTAGTAAAAAAAACACACACACACGAGAAAAGGGTACGATATTACGATCCATTTTTCATATAACGCAGTTGGTAGCAAATGGTCAAATAAAAAATGTTTAACAGGACCGACACTTTATGAAAAACGTGGTCCGACTGTGAACGGGCTTTGTGATCGGACGGGGAATTTATTCATGCTTACCTGTTGAGCCCCAACCGTGAATAAAATGTAAAGATTATTCCATTTTTCTGGATTCATATTGCGTAAGGTGTATGGCGAAGCGAAAGCTCTGTATGCTACAATGTTAATAGAATCATATATTTAATCTATTTAAATAGCTAAACGTTATTACGTGAGTGTGTTTGAGTGATACCATTAAACATACTTGATGAATGTTTAATTGTATCTATAGGTATTCTTTATAGATGTACCTTTTAAACCACTGCCGTAGATTTTTTGCTAGGAAATTTTCCTTAGCCTTATACACTTTGTTTTCTATTTGTCTACTAGTTCCGTTTAATTACGTCAGCTCTTGGAATAAAACCTAGCAATGGCTAACTATTTTTATAAGAGCACTGAAGATACCTTCCTGTGAAGACACTGAAGATAATTTGTGGAAATTATTTACAGAGATTTTCGTGTTTCCTAAAATACGTTGAGTTCGGTAATTCGTTACTATCTAAGAAAACATCGCCTCATTTTTTAGTATCTAATTTTTTAATTTACTTATTTGTTACTTTTTGTCAAATTTTAACTTTTAAATTTCTTTTTAAAAACGTAACGTCACGCTTGTAATCCCTGTAGTAATAGGCAAAGGAGTGTAGTGCACTTGCACGTTTTACCAGTTTCCCTATGCCACTTACGTTACGCCATATACGAGCTAATACCGGAAATTTTAATTAGACGTTCCAAATCTGAAAAACCTAATAGTACCCAACACAGAATTCGAGCCCAGGACCTCTCGATCAGCAATCGCGCTCAGAAGCACTGAACCAACGAAGCAGGAAAAAATTTACTATAATTTGTCAAGAGATTTGATAAAGCACAGGATTTGGTTATAAAATAAATTAACAGAAACTAATAAACTGAGATGGAGTAATATAAACTTTGTAGCAATAAACGAATTATGTTAGGATGTAGCTTTCGTGTAGCCCTGCCCGAAGGAATAATATTTGGTCATTTTCTTGGTGGTAGCCGTCTCATTTATAATATTTTATAGAAATCAACAAAACAGCCGAGAACATTAACATGACGCTGCGCTAAGCGTGGTGCTCCGATTTCGTACGGCATTTTTATAGAGAATTAGTTACGAATAGAGTGACCAAGATCTTGTTATAGATCGACATTATATTTTTTGTTAGAGTACAATTCTCTTCTGACATTCTCAACTAATAGCATAACCTACACATAGGCCTTTTCAATAGTAAACTACTGCCATCTATGTTCAGCTGTGGGATTCCAACCACTATCAACCACTTATCATATTTTTTTACTCTACCTAGCTGTAGGGCGCCCTACGCTACATTAGCCTAAATATGTTCTGAACTTCATAAAAGTCTACTCCAACGGTTCTAGATTCTGCCATATGTGACTAGTCTACACTTCAGCTTGTTAATCTTTAGTGCTATTGATGCTGCATATGTCTAGCACTGGACCGGATCAGACCGATGATGACATATAATGAAATTATATACGACAGGTAGATTTTCAAGACCGATTAGCAATTCATCTGTATTAAGTATATTACGACTACAAATTTTTGGCAATCATATAACTAGCCTATTCACTTAATATAAATTTGTTGTCACCCTATTGACGTAAAATTACGATTTTTCGTCGCTCGCTCACGAGCTTGTTTTCAATATTTGAAGAGGCGTGGAGCCTACTTGTTTTATCCACTTAATCGTACGTGGGTGGATGTTGATTGTTGATAAAAATACTGTTATAAATAGATTCGTTATTAAAATACGATTATTGTATTAGGAAACTATCAACGGGTATATCGTGTGTTCATTGTTTTGTTGCGCGTTGATGTAATGACCGATTTCCCTTGGTTGTCATTTAGTTTTATGAATGGATTCATTTATATAGCCGTACACATATACATATATGTTTATAGATAAATGTATAATTTTATATGTGTATTGCCACAATTTTAAGTATCATATGTTAAAAATAGCAATAAAGAGTATAATTGAGGTGATAACATAAAGGTTTTCGAATCTTAATATTGATGCTACTTTGTTTGAATTCTGAGGAAGTATCAACATCTTTAGGAAGTCATTCATTTTACCTGGCGCTTGAGAGTTTCCCGTTAGATTTTCAAGGTGTGTGTAGTGTCTGCTAACACGTACTTGGGCAGCGTGTCTGACTCGCTGTCTAGTATTATGGCCATAGCCTTTATGTTGTTACTAACTAAAAAAAAAAACTAACAGGCTAACAGCTAAATTATATCTAGTTGACTGCGACGATAATCTTCTTCTTCGAGTCAATAGCTGCTCGCGAGTGATCAGCCGTCGTCATGAAAGGACAACGTGACCACGATAATAATGGTAGATAATAAATAATATGTGTTAGTCAAATCATTCTATGTTAATTAATAATTTGTAATATTGCTTAAATATCGCCTTAATTGATATAATAATCTAATGAAAGACAGCAATCGTGCATTATTTATCCATGACATTGTCATGTTTTCCTTTCAAACATTTCAGGTTTTGTTTTTTGCTAACATCCACATTATGCTTTACAATTTATAATTTTTTTTTATCGACGATTTCACAGAACACTTCAACTGAGAAAAAAAAACGGTTCATTAAATAATTTTACAATAAAAGCGAATTTACCTCGTAGACTCAAAGTCGCCATACAATATTCAATGTAAAAAATATGTTGGATACTAGCAACAAAAATGGTATTGGAGAAACGTCTTTCAAATTCGTTAAGGTCATCATGACACATGTATTTTATCTTCCCATGTCACCATATATTGTGTTTTAGTCAAAAATGGTAGCGAATATGACATTGACAAAGGGTGTTAGGGTGGACTTTACAAAAGATTTTTTGTCGCCTACAAGTGGGAGGGGAAAAAAATCGTAAGAAAATAGGATTTATGCGATATGGGAGCACCTGTTACTAATTACCACCTTTCGGCGGCGATGCCCTTTGTTATGCCAAAAATGTGCTTCTTTTGAGCGGGAGGCATGAGGAGATGCATAAAATATATTTTTTCTTATTCGATTCACGGATGTATGAACAACATTGTATCTATCAACAGAAAAAATTTATACATTCAACATCGGGTTACATTATTTTAAAAAATATATTTTTTTACAGTCAATTTTATAGGACAGCTTTGTAAATAAAACGGTTTTATTTTATTTTAATAAACTTGAGGTTATTTCTTCTATCTCATATGCTACACATTGAACTCATACTACTGCCTCGAGCGGCTCTTGGACGAGTGGTTTCAATCGAGAGGTCCCAGGTTTGATCCCCGGGTCGGATACTATTAGTTTTTCCTAACTTGAAAATTCTAGTAGTGACGTGTAGTTTGGATATGCGCGTCGTGAGTGCCAATACGTTCAACTCCTACTCCATGATGAGATGTAAACATTACTGGCGAGACGTTGGATTCTACCTACTACACTCCTCTGCTTACCTCATCGGGAGTTACAAGCGTAATGTTTCGTTTTTTGAAATGTTATCCAAAAGGGTCAGTCCACATCAAAACACGGACTGGAATATGTTTCCTAAACAAAACACACCCATCTGTCGACAGTCGGTCATAAGGTTAACATCTGCCCGAATACAACGACACTAATGTTATGTATCTCTATTCAATCATAGTTACTCCGCTTGTTCGAATCAATCATCAATTTAAATATATTTGACGATAACGCAGAGCGGCTCAGTATTGTAACTCAATAAAAATGTGTGCACGTGGCGCGTGTACTCGTATGACTCAGGTTCTTTGGATATTATGTACACACGTAGATAATGTACGAAAATATCATAATTTTTATCATTTTAACATTACTAAGCCGAAAAGGAAACTATTGATGAAATTAAAAAAAAAATACACGAGTAGTACCTATATGAAAGTATTGGTGTATTTTTTTTATTCATACCGACTCATTGTGTAAAATGGTTTGTTTTCGTCTTAATGACATTAATTTTTTTTTGCAATGAGTGATCTATTAAACAAGTATGTAAATGAGAGAGGAGAAATATGGAGAAATCTACAACTAATTACCTTTACAAGAAAATCGTGAAAATACCTCTTCTATAGGAGAAATATCATTTTGTCATTTTCAAATGGACATTTTTCTGCGCACCTCAATTATCAATATCGTCCGATATTTACAAGCAATAGTTAGCATAGCAATCCCCGCTTCGATTTATCGTAAACCTTTATATGTGTATTCTGTAAAAGATTAAAATTCATTGGACACGAACATTCGGACCAATTAAACGTGAGTCCTACCAACACTGAGGTAACATATTGCTCATCCAATTACGGTATTGCTCCCTGCTGAGACTTCTCTACCGTCGGAGCCTCAAATAGTCTGTGCACGACTTGACCCGTTCTACTTTGAGGCAACCCTTTTAAGCAAATATGGCCCTAAGGATCAACACAATATAGTCCTTGAAAACTACAAGGGTACCAAGAAACTATTAGACTAATGCCCTCAGGTCAGTCTGCATTATTTCACAGACTTTCAACTACCATAGTGTCGACAATGAAAAATCATACGAAAAGTATTGAACGTCAGCCGCTTATCGGTCATCAATATTTAAAACTACTTTGGAAGTAAACTACTAAAGCTTCGAAGGTAATTATATCATTGTGTATTTATGTAAAAATCTAAGTATGTACAATGTTTTTTTTTATTTGATAATATAATTGTTCGTTTCCCTGGGAATATTGTGCAAAGGAATATTTTCATAATGAAACTCAATGTGAATTAGCTGTTAATAGGTATACGAGTATTATTATATTGTGACGCCAGATGGATTATGGAATATATATGTTCAAGTGTGTTGTAGACTTTGATACTCGAAAATGTGTTACTAAAGGAGCCTTTAGCGTACAATAAATTATAATAATCTTAAAAGTTATAATAAATGAGATATTTTAAAATATTCATATCAGCAATATCAAACTTACATTACGTTACATTGTACTGTTATTGTAAAACTTGTTAATATTACAACAAAGTGCATTTATAAGTCTAAGTCTTTCATATGTCCCCATAAATTATCACATAAATGGTTTTAATCTTATCTAATACTCGTATGCTGCGCTTATGAAATTACATGTTAGAATGAAAAATTCCTAATCATAATAATTTGTTTTCCTTTTCTGCCAAGCGAATATTGAAAATTTTTGTTTTCTTTGCATTGTTTTCCACAAGCTTTTGATTCGTGACAGCAAACTTAATATCATTGCAGGAACAAAATTGTTCACATTCGCAATAGGAGTAAGTAATGTGCAACATAGAAATATACATATGCTTGACAACAGTTGAAGAATCCAATTTCCTACGCATAAAATTGCAACAGAAATTTATGTTTCGCGCAAACAAGCTGAAGAAACACTTGTGTAAATATTGTGTTACACTAGATGAAGTGGTGTTAGTTGGGAAAGTTATGTGTTTCCCGTTGTTTTTGATCGCAAGTGTAACTTGATAATGAGGCATAGGCGTTTTAAGTCAGCTTTTTCGTATATAATACCGCAGGGAAATACTTTTGTGTTTACATTAATCGTATCAATAGAATAACTGTTCCAAAAATAATGATTGTTATATTTTTATTTATTTGCTATATCTAGGTAGCAGCGAAAAATATAACATAAAAAAACTAGTTTATTAGATTATAAACGTAACATCAGGTCTGTATCGCCGAAGAGGTAAGATGTAGTACATTGCCACCTTTCACTAGTTGCATTATATGTACCAACATGGAATAGGTGGTGAGCGCATTGCTCTACACTTGGCACAAATCCAGACGTCGAGCTATTGCTAGGAATTTCAAGTTTAACAGAGCTTGACCAGGGAATAAAAACCAGGACATCTCGAATAGCAGTCGTGCTTACAACCACTCGATCAGTAACTAACAACTTTACAAGAAGATTATGAAATATAAAAAAACATATATCTATTTATTTATTTATTTATCTAATTTTAATGTTACGAATATTACATTTAAATTTTTTTTATGTAATCACTGATAGGTTTAAAATGACTTTTGGTTTAAGTCTTGATTTTATAAAATATTCCTAGTGATACATTTTAAAATCTGCTTATTAATACCTATCTGTGGTTTTACGAGTGAGCAGTTGCCTATCCTAACAGAAGTTATATTTACTCACACACAGTTAGGTAGGTGTAAGAAATATAAAAGTAATAGTAACATAAAAGCCACCATCATAATGCTTAATAATTTTACTTATTTATTTTTCACGTGTTAATAAGACCTTAGAGAACCAATGGCAAATTTTATCGATGCCATATATCATCGATACCAAAATTAACGATTACAGATTATAAACCAATTATAATAGAGGCAAATCGCGCTCTATCGTTTCCCACGCGATCCGCCAACGATTTCACCGGACCTATTTGTTACGTACTAACCACGCTTTGTGTCAGCTAATTAAAAGTAAACACAATATATAATATGTCTATTTATCTGAGGGCAATCACAGAAGTCAGGGAAAGACGAACGTAGCCTGAAGCGGTGGTTGATGGATAGAATCTGATTTGTTCGTTGTTGTACAGAGTAAGCGGTATTAAGGTTCAGTGGAAGCGACTGCTGCGCGTTTAAAGAGGCTGAAAGTCAACAGGTAAATCTTTATTTTAAAAGAATTATAAATGAAGCTACTCTGTACCGTTACAAGAGAAAGATGACCTAACATTGACCCCTGAACGTGAACTGAACTGAACTGAATGAAACAATATATTTTTTGCTTACTTCCATATAAAATAGACTACTGTGTCCGAATCAAACTCTTGAGTCCTCGGCAATGTAAGACAAAACAATAAAATAATCTATCATAAATGTGAATGGAGAAGAATTTCATATAAATAAAATTACTCTGCGGCTAAACTACTCTATACACGCCATTCATTAGTTTCTTCCATTTGTAAGGTCAATTAATTTCTTTGTTTCAATGTGTCAGTTGTAAATTGAGGAGCAAACACTAGTTACGACGCTAGAGACAAACAATGTGTTTGAGAAACGACCTGTCCACTCATATGATGGTTAATGAACTGAAATTATATGTTCATAACTAATAAGTAACTAAAAGTTTTTTACTTTTGCTTTTCGTTTTTCCTTTACCCTCTCCATAAAATCTTTTTCTTATTTCCAATGTTCCACACGAGCTAGCTAGTGCAGAATATCATTACGCTATAAATCTCTTTCGGGAATGCCTGTCATTGGTTTACAAATATTTTAATATTCTTATTATTGACTGCAGATAGGTAGATGCTATTTGATTGTTTTAACTAAATTTCTAGTAATATAGCAATGACTTGGAGTCTGCATTTGTAGCCGGCGTATGGCAATAGGCTCCCCATCAGTCCATAGTAGGACGTAAACGTGACTGTTGAAATGGGGGATTGTATGACACTCCTATGTCCAACTCTTCGAGGATTACAGGCGTGATGTTACGTTAATGATTCTACAAATATAGCTCTATGTGTATATATAGAGGATACTATTTTCTTGTATACCGCTAATATCATATCGGAATATAATGATGCGTAAGCATGAAGCACAACAGTTCATTACGTAACAAACTTTTTTTAGTATAATAAAATGTTTATGACTGATCCCAGTTTGTAATCTATGGTTAAATGGTGGTAATTTACTGTCGAAACTCCAGTCCAGTAATGGTGTCATGCAATACGATTATGTAAAAAGACAAACAAAATTTAAACCAACTCATCTCGCACGCTTATTTCGTTCTGTAAACTTTTAATGGTCTCCGGGAACCGCAAGACGGAATCGTATATTTTCAATCTTGAATAACTCATTAAAACTCACGTAAACTCATGTCCCGCGGTACGACAATGGGAAATCTCCGTTCTTGATTTAAAGGATATACAAGCATGTCAAAGCAGTAAGTAAATCATTGGTGGTCGTAACGAGCAATAATGATTTATATCGAGCAATTAAAAGCGTTATTAAAGGTCACTCACATTATAAAAATCGAATGCGGACAGAACGAGATTAAATCGATTCGATCCGCATCGTTTCAGGTGACCATAAAATATTTTTTTGACAATTCCGCATGCGAAATCGTCCGCTTAGAATTACGATACTTGTGTCGTGTAAATCATCGTTGAGGTTTCGCGACCTCCATCAAAGGGTTCGTACAATAATGCGTTTAGTGAAAACGATCGTACATGTTTGAATGGAGTCATAAAGTCTCGACGGGCTGCACTCTCGAGTACTCTCGCGAGGATTTACGAATCATTGTATACCTACGGCTGCCCTAAACTCCTGTGTAAACAAATACTTTCCGTGTACGTGCATACATATGTGTGCCGAAAAGATTTCGGCTAAAAACGACAATGCGAACATAACTATTGAGATTAATGACAGATCTGTTAAAAAAACCCGTTTTTTAAGTAAAAACAAACTCAAGCTTGGATTTCCAGAGGAGCGAATGGTTAACTGTTGAGTTAAGCATAGGTATACATAATTTTATGGGATTATAAATTTAAAGCGATAATAATATTTAAATAATACTACGACTGTTAGCTACGAAGAGGTAGACAGATCATTGTAGTACACACGCCCTTTTTACCAGTTACGTTTACATCCCATCACGGATTAAGGGGTAAGAATTGGTACCCTGAATTCCAAATCAGAATTAATATTCTAATGTGGAAAAACCTATTTTAACATCAAGATTTTGACATATATTGAGTATCTTAATCCAATGTTAAATAGTGATTGACTAGCATTAAAAAGGAATGCCGAAATGGTTTGAGCCTACAGCAATAATGAGACAATAGAGTAAAGAAACATATTTATAAGAACATTATGAATTGTAGAGTCCAACTAGGTAGAGGCAGACTCAGGCGTAGGCGTACATAATTTGACCACATTGTAGAAGTCCTAAAAGGAGGCCTAATCAAAAGTAGCATCAACACGCGAGCATGTGCGACTCTACGCTACGTACGACGACCGGTAACCGGTGGATATCATAAGTTTCTGTCTACACCTTTGGTAAACAGGCGTGACAATAATTACGTATAATTCTCCCGCACCGAACGATATATTACAGTAACACTTATTTAGAGCAAAAGAGTTTACCTATTTCCAATTCAGATGTTACATAAATGCGGTCAGAATATTTTGGTCAATGTTACCTTCAAAATCCTTTCACAAAATTCTAGAGTGCAATGAATTACGTTACACACAACATTGATAAATCAAAAGACATTATAAGTACCATTTATTTCCTATCAAAAGTTAAAGTAAAATATTTCTTAGAACACAATCCCAGCCTTGACTTATAACGATATTGTGATTTTAGAACACACCCATCAGACAATCACTTCGCTGTACATCCGTTTGTGTAAGTATAAATTGAATTTACTGACGACATCAATGTTTTACTATCAAATGTTCTGTAAGTAAATAAAGAATTTAATGATGTGTATACCTCGTATGCATGATTAAATTCATGCTCATGAAGATGGACCTCGGTTAGGTACTAAGTAGGTAGTACTAGGGCTACCCGAAAATATATACATAAGTTAAGCTGGTACATAAAGTAATCCTACCTGCGGTGAAAATGTGAACTATTTTTGAAAATTTAGACTGAATCCGATAGATCATGGTAGGGAAGCTCGCTATTTTGTGACTTACAATTGTAAATTCTAAATACACATGAATCAAAATTTAGTAATATTTATGATTATAAGATTTTATTTTGGACAAATCAGGGAACAAACATGCAAATAAACTTTTAAACGTAACGAGGGTAAAAGACAGCTTTTGCTTAGTCAGAAAACATCCTAGCAGCGCTCTTTTTTAGTTGACTTCCTAATCCCTATGACGTTATACGGGATTCTAGAATTACCAGCAGCAACTTCAATTAATATCCCGAAATTTAAAAACTTACAGTGTTCCACAAAAAAGAACAATAATAAAGAAAAATTTAAAGCGAGCGAATTAAAAAAAAACAAAACAAAATTTTGGTAATAATAAAACATTGATGGCAATTACAATATAGTCTCATGTAAATGAAGATCCCTTTATATTGACGACGGTCAATCTCATAAAACTGCACATCCAATATTTTCATTTAAAAAACCAAACTCAACCTACTTATTTACCGAAGGACACAAGAGAAGGTTAAAATTCAAATAAGGCTGGTAATGAGTGGCGGCATATGATTTCTGGTAAAATATGTGCGTTATTTAGATGCCCGGCCGGCAGCCGCGGGCGCGGACTCTAAATTAAAAACACGTCAAATGTTAAATTGGATCGAGACATCTATTAAGGTGGGTAAGGGTGCATATACATCGCGTCCACTCGCTGTGAACGGTCAATTGTAATTAAATAAAAATACTCAAATCTACTATGACTAATATAGGTAATGTATTATTTGTTAGAATTAAACTATGCAAATAATAATTTTACTCTAAAATTAACTTAAACCGTTTGATCTAGTGTCGTTATTTCAAAAATACATATATGTACATAGGTATGAATGTATATATTTAGTTATAGTTCATGGACTTTTTAGAAGATTTATGTAACAGACAATTGAGCTTAGTATGCTTAATGTTTGTTTTTTATAGGTTCTCACTTATTTTACCATTATTTTTATAAAAGCAAGTCGTCAGCCCAATAATATTTTGGATAGTTTTTGTAACTATCAACTTGATTACATTTTTAAATATTTAATTTAAACGGCAAATATAATCGAGCAATTCGTATTTGTATTAGTTAGAAGAAAATTCTGTAACAAAAATGTTTACTAAAACTAATCGATGTGAACGCATCTCAATAGCCAACTAGAGGCCTTAAGAAACAAGAGCTGGAAGGCTTTTACTTAATTCAGAAGCACAGCGGGTGTTCCCAAACCATCGTCCGCACCGTGAAATATTGTGCAGACGAGCCCCTTAGGCTGTGTCCTGCATGTCTTAAATTCCATGTCCGAACACTAAACATCTTGAAACGTTAAGAAATTAGCTGCTTATAGTTAAGAATTGGACGAAAAACATTGTAATATTCTAACAATTGCTTTGGAAATAATTGATAATATTAGACAAAATTATACGTACTTACTACTGCTCAAATCGTTCTCTATTTACACAAGAAATTCAAAAAAAAATAAGAGTAAAATAAACCGAATAATCTATTTAAGATTGAATGTATCTTTGCTACAAACTATAGGACTTGGTTAATAAGCGTGGTTTGGTATACACCGTTAAATGTAACAATTACATTATTTTTGAGCAGCAATTTTTTTTAAACAAAACAAAAAACACAGTTACCTTTATTAATAAGTCACAAGAATTTTTACTGATTGTTCTGCGACGTCAAGTCTCACAAAAGCAATCTTAATTTAAACAATGAATTACACAATTTATGGAAAAAAATATGACTAATGAATCGGCGGTATCCAAATGTTATTTGAAAAATAAATAAGATAAATTTATTAAAAACTATATCTATTAGCTACTAGTGTCTGTCGGATGACGAGATGATGTAAGATCGCTGAACGGTCGCCTAATTCACCAATTCCCGAAACGGCCGCGACGATCCAACATTTCGGCGTTTGTTAAAAGGGAAACGCAATACTCATTCGCCAAAATCACATTTATCATGCCCACAAGTGACGTTTGAAAGTAGCAAAACAAATTGAGCGACCCTCTAACTCTAAAAGCTCGTTTAAAATTTATAACTTCACAGAAAAAAAAAGTTAATTAAGTTTTAATAGAATTCAAACGGGAGTGGATATGGTAGCCAAAAATAGGCGGAGATGTTATAAAATTTAATTATTTTTTCCGTTAATGATTTGAACATATTTTTTTTGGTCTCGTACGTCGAGCTCCTGAACGGGATGTGTAAACAAGGTTTGGAGTGATTTCTTCTACTTAATATTGTAAATAATCGTTGGTATTATTTTCTGTTTGTAATAAAATTCAAAGATTTGCGGCACTACGCTAAAGTTTAATAAAGAAAAAATTAAGCACATACTACCCTAATCTATTTTAATTAGTTCAAATATTTGTACTTAAAACTATACTCTAAAACCTGCTTTCCATTTATCATGAACAATATGATCACAAGTAAATACGCAACGACTGGCTTTTGAATTTTTTGGGTTTTCAATGGTTCGTGAACCTATCTGCTGAGCTATCTGCTGAGGCTGAAAGTTAAATTCCCATATAGGATAAACATTTATGTAATGAACAGGTTTGTATTTGGATTAAAAAATAACCATATTAGAATACAGTAAATTTATGAAAGTCACATATTTTTGTATTTATTTCTCTCTACCTACCTAGTAAGAGATATTGATACTATAGTAATAAAAAATACGTTAAGTTCTACATTTTAAGATGGCACAGACTGTACAAGCCAGCAGTGTAAGATCTAAACATATGTACTTATTATCGTTATTATACACCCATACATACATATCTTCACGCCAGGTTCCTTGCCGGGTAGGTAGAGAGCACGGAGTGCCAAATATCTCTATTCTTACACACCTGTCGTGCTTCGCCCACATTCAACACTCTCTTCATACATGCACGCCGGCTTCGGAGACTTCTAACGTCCCCATCGCACAAAATCTTATTTATTTGGTCTAGATAGGTGAGTCTTGGTCTCTCTCGGCACCTGTGTCCCTCGACATTCGCATTGTATATCTGTTTCGTCATCTTTCACCAGCCATTCTTTCAACATGTCCGAACCATCGGAGCATGCCCTTTCTCATTTTTACACCAATACTCTC
>DWFO01000571.1:0-19569 GCA_018246595.1 Mimoniades nurscia nurscia
ATAGCATGTAACAACTTTATAGCATTTTCATTTTTCTATAGGATATGACCACACACATGACACAAGTATATTGGGCACCTAGGATTAATATCGAAAGTGCGGCCCGCCTTAAATGCGGCTTGCCTTAAGTGCGGTCCTCCTTTAGTTTCTTTTGCTACCTTGTGGCCCTTGCCTGCCAAAAGGTTGCCGACCACTGGTTTAGAGCATCAAACGCTTAATATGTACTCAATTGGACACTATAGTGGATTATGCCCTTGACCTCTCTCATTTTGAGCGTAAACGTGTGACCAAGAATGCAACGATTGAGGGTTTGATACTTACTTACTTACGCTGCCTCAACAATCACAAGTGGGTCTTGGCCTCCGACCCGAAAAAGCTGCCATTTTTATTTTGCAGTTGGTTTAGTTATTTGGAAAGCCTTCAAGTCATTTGGGCTTCGTCGCTTCAACGGTACCTAGGTAATGACCTTAAGCGTGATGGAAAATTTGAAGTATGGATAAATAATTAATTTGTTATATATTCATAATAAATTTAAATATGAAACATTAAATACAACAAATGTATCGGAAATTCTGGGAACTACACGAAAAAGATGCGTGGGATGTTTTTTGTAGCAATATCTCAAATATCATCGTAAACGATCGTACGTAGGATGATACGTTGCGAATTAAATGAAAAAATCATCAGTTCATGTTAAACGTAACATCACGCCTGTAATCCTCGAAGAGGTAGGCAAAAAATATAGTACCTACCATGCCAGGTTTACCTAGTTACGTCTATGCCGAATATATAACAATATTGGTTGAGCCAATTGCCATATACCGGGCGCAAACTCAGGCTGAGTATACTAGGAGATCTAGTTTAAAAAATCCAATACTACCCGACCCGGATTTTGAAGCTAAGACCTCTTAATCGGCAGTTGCGCTCGCAATCACTAGACCAACGAGATAATCATATTGCTTCATATTAGAGAAAATAAAAAATGTCGCGTTGGATATTTGAACTGTTTTACTGAATTTATGATGATATTCGTAGTAATAGAGTAGATCGTGGCCCTAATGTGAGTAGTGTAATAAAAAAAATTAAACATTTGAACATTTAATAAAACCAATTCAGTTAAAATATATCATACGCGTATAAGGAATAAACTTTTAGCCAGTCTACAAGACCGTTAGAATGATAACGAAAAATGCTTTTCAGGGAAAAATATTTTTTTTTATTTATTTTTAATGCCACATGCATGTCAGTTATTACTTTTATTGGTATAAATTTGTTTTGAATAATCAAGTTAATGATCTCAATGTAGTGCACCAAAATTCTAATAATTATTAAATCCTTCATTTAGTTTATTAAATTTATGACGTGCATCGCGACATTTTATTCGTAATGCACGTCATCAATAAAATAATGTTATGTTAACCACTCATGCTTTTTATGAATTGACTTCCTTGAAAAGTGACAGGCAAATTGTACCAAGGATATCCTGACAAATTCGTGTTGTATATTCTAATTAATGCAAATCAATTATGATAACCCATGGAAGAAGACAGACATATCAAAGGGGCCGAACGCCAAAGCATCCGATACTATCTTAATCGTTGACACCTACGCGCCACAACACAATGGCCACAGGAATTTTTTTGCCACCAACAATATTAAACTAGTGTGTTATGTCATATAGGAACAAGTATTGTATCATATTCTGATTGATATCCAGATTGATTGGACCAAAAAACGTACTATACATCTCCCTACACAAGATCTGCCATAGACAATATTGTATTATAAGATGATGTTACTTAGTGTATTTGACAGTACCTGTAACTCGAAATGTTAATAGTATAACCTAAAATATTTTTTTATATGTATAATTAGCTGTACAAGTGAAAATACTTATTTCTTAAATAAACCCCATAGCGATTATTTTGTGCATTGATTCAAATTTCTAGTATGTATTCAAAAACGTGACTGAATATGAACAATAAATTACTGGTGTTTTTGTTCTGCACTTTAAGTTAGTTTCAATTCAACATCAAGATATAGAAAATTATGTACCTTTCCTTGTTTTTTTCTATTTAGAATTTATAATTAAATTTATTATTTTAACATTTTTTTCTTATTTGGAATGTCCTTATTCAATAAGCATCTAGAATTCTAGACAGTATAAATTATTGAATGTCCTCTAAAAATCTTCTCTATTCTTTTCAGATACGAAATGACACTCCAAGGAATTCTGGTTTTGGCAATAAGCATCGCCGGCACCATGGCATTTATCCCCCATGGTTCTATTGGGGTAAGGCCTGTAAGTATCCTCCTTTATAACAAATTTATATAAACGGTGATTGAATAGATTCATAATAAGTAACATATAGGATTCATGATTGACTTCTTAAATAACGGGAAATAATTACACTTCATTGTAACACTTAATTACCTAATATAGATATAAAGATAGTCGCAATAAAAGATCAATATCTCTCGTTACGTAAAGAATGATGAGTAGTCGAGCATGATCAGCTCTTGAATGAATTACCAGTAGTGGCAAATTTTTACTAGCGTTTTCTTACTTCAGTGGGCAAAATAGGTAACGGTACCTGGGTTGATCGTGATCTGCGCTAGAGTATGACGAGAGTCCATGTCTTCATCAATAAAAAAGTAACTAAGATCACATTTAAATTTAGTGTTCAATATATGGTATGTACATTCACTTAAAAATGATAAACTAAGTATTTAAGAACTAATGATGAAACACACTTGCAGCAAGACCAAATCCTAACCGAAGCCTTACTGAGAGAGGTGGTTGAGCGCATGGGCAAGGATTTCAACGAGGCAGCGTCCAGCTACCTCGAGTTTCCATCCAACGAACGACACCTGGCTTTAATGGCGCGCGCCAATAAGGAGTTGGAACATGAACAGCTCGACTACGATTCTTTAATCGACGGCAACCCCAACCCCAGCCTTCGCGACCAAGAATATCTGCAGCACAGGTAACAATACGGTTTACTGATACATTTTTCTTCGTAATAGATTGACACCAATTGTACCCAGTCTTATATATAAAAAATATAGTCGCTTGAACAATCCAAGGTAGCGAAGTGTAGTGGGTTAGCTCTCATTGGTCTGTCTAATCACAATGCTTTAATACTCTACATAAGTCCGTTATAAAGTTACTTACTGCATTTTACAAGTTTGCTGATTACGGCAAGTTTTCTGCAACTCATTTCAATGCTATAGGTATACCAAAGTACCATTTTGGATTCAGTAGCGATAGATTGCGCAGGCTAAGCCCAACATGTCCCCACATGTTCATCTTTTATTTAAAAAATTTTTTTGTCGAAACACGTATGTATATTAATAACAATCGGTTTTTTTTTCGAAATCAACTCGTGAGCGCTTTTGCGACTGAATGCCAATATGTTAACTGCATTGTTTATTAATATAAAAGACGCTTATAAATTACTTTGCATTTGCGTCCCAGAAAATAATAAGACTACAAAAATTACCCTTCAGATATTGATAAAACCAACACTTTTTTTTTTAATTTTGACTGCAATCACAACATTACCATTACATACATACATTCTATAGCGTTAGGTTCAGTTTCTTAAAAGCTTAATAAACCGGCTTAACCATCGTATTGAATAATCAAAGCAAGATAAAACGATTAAGAACACACGAAACAACATATCTAAATACTATCTCATCGCTCGCAACTGTACCCATTATCATCTACACACATGGCTATTAATTGCGAATTACGAGTATTACATGTCGTCGAGTCGCTGTATAGTAGCCACGCGCTAGTGCTAACACAAAGTTTTTCAGCAGTTCCTTGTGGGGCCATCAATATGTAACCGGCGGTGCGGGTGAGGGCGAGCAGCGGCTTCAGCCTTCAGGAGGCGTGCCCAATCGCCAGATGGTGAAGACCGACGCAGTACTTCCAGCGTACTGCAACCCGCCCAACCCCTGCCCCGTTGGTTACACTGGTAATTGATTTCCTTGTTAGAATTACTGACCCTCTGTAGTCTGCTCCACCATTTTCTAGCGAAACATAAGAAAATTAAACATATGCAGTTCTTTGTAGTTAGCCATAAAAAGGGTGTATTAACATTTTGCATACTAAAGTATTTTTCTATTAAATGTAGATAATTAAACGGTAGCAGTGATAACCTAGTCGTTTGAAATTCAGCCGGGTTTAAATACTGGCACCCTTTATTAAAATATGTTTTTTAAATTTAAATATTTCTTGCTATAAAAACAGTGAAGAAAAACATCAGCAGAAAACCTACACACACCAGAGTTCCAAAAAAAGTTCCTTAAAGGCGTGTGAGGTCTGCAAACCCACACTTGGCCAGCGTGTAGACTATGTGGGAAAAATAATTAAACTCACTTATCTTTTGTCCCATTTAGAAGATCAAGGCTGCATCACCGAGTTTGAAAACACGGCGGCTTTCAGCCGTGAATATCAGCTCTCCCAGCGTTGCATGTGCGACGGGGAGCACATGTTCAGCTGCCCGCCAGAATCTCCCAGCGACATGGACATCAGATACCCCGACCACCACAAGAGCCTGGTCGCTAAGAAGTACCAGCCTGACGTACGTATACAGACAGAGTTCAATACACACCTTATGACTATAAAACACACTGCAATTTGTGACACTGAAAGATACAACTGTAGTTTATAAATAACAATTTGTTTTGAATTTCAATTCATAATCCAAATATTATTCCTTAAAATAACGTTTGTTATTTATTATTAGGATTTTTTTTATAGGTAACAACCTAATAATATTACAATCATTATAGTATATTTATATTTTATAAAATGTGTCACTATCTAACGATTTTATCTTCTATTAACTCATAAATAAATAAACTCATATATTTATACGTTTGGTAATGACAGCAGGTACCAGAATTACACTGTCGCGCATATTTTCTGAACAAAGCGAAACTAGAAAATACTCGTTACCATTCGCCCAAAATGTGGAGGAAAAATTCATTATTAATACTTATTTCAGATCTTTCCAGGTTACTGAATAATTATATAATACCTAAATGATAAGCATCCATTCTATAACCTTTCATGCCGTTTAAAACCTTCTAGGCGGAAAACCCATTCTTGGCCGGCGAACGTCTCCCTACCGCCGCAAAGAAAGGATATGACGTACGAGTACAAGTTATATAATTCCACCGTACTTCATTTAAAATAGAAATAAGTTTTAAATCATCTGGATGTGTATTTAGTTTTTGAGTATACTTCTGTATCTTATACAATTTAACTATATCTCTTCTATATATTTGTGATGCAAAGATTTAATGAATCGAATCTATAGATACGCTTAAATATTTAAAAGCTCAAACTGTTGCAGTCATGTCAAATAATAAAAGTAGAACGAAATAGTGTCAATAGGTTAAATTATAATATCAACGTGAAGGACAAAAATGCTAATAACTGGAATGAAACGGAAACATAAGGCATACATATTTGTTACTTAAAATTAATAATTAATACATATTATCCCTGGATTTGTAGGTTAAACAAATTTTAGTGATGTCTACTAAACAAACTTGAATAATATAACAACACATGAAGATCGGATTGATTTCACTACGCACTACGCAATGTGAGGGCCAGCCACAACAGCATCCTGATTATTGTAGCCAGCCGACTGGACTGTACTTATGTTACTCGCTGCTGTGCAGCCTCCCATGGGGTTGTACAGTAGTGATATTTAAAATTTGTTTATTACTTTACGCCGGCTTTTGTTTCATTTTTACTAACATTAGGTTAAGAATAATTATGTTACTAACAGAATGGATATTAGTCTGAATAACTAAATTTATTATTATTAATATATTACTACCATTTTATAAAAAATACTGTCAATATTTAGAAGGAGTTATAATAAAATTTTAAAATCTAATTCCAAGTAATTAGAAAACTAAACAACATTGTACTATAACTTTTTCTAATCACTAATAATGCACTAAAGCTGTATATCAAAGCACTTCAGGAAAGAGGTTTACTATAGAAAACTTCTTTACTTATATAAACTTACAGTAACACTATCTAAACTTACAGTTATTAAAAGTGTTAGAGAGAATCTTTGCATCACAAATACGATCCCGTCCACTTGCCAAATTTTATTAAAAGCAACTTGTGAATGCAAAACTTTTGTGACAAAAATGTACTATTTTATACACTTACTCGTATATAATTACGAGTACATATAAGGCTAATTTACTTACCAGTCAGATTCAAAGACGGTACCCTCGTCTATGAGGAGTGTGAATGGATATAATAAGTGAAAATGTTTAATAGAATTTCGGAAAAAATAATTAAGAAAACAAATTCTATATTTTATTTTTAAAAATATTTGACAGGTGGACGGTTTAATTCTATCTTACCAGCATAGGTTATGGATAAGTCAGAGGACACCTTCGAAGAAGGATCGCTTCAGGTAAGCCCGGGTGTTGTAATATATATTTCGCCATGTACAAATAAAATCGCAGTCAGATCCTATCCGTATCGGGGCGGTAAAAGAATACATCATACCCTATACCGGGATACCAGGGTGGCGGAAGAGGCGATGTACCCGCCGGTGGCTGATCGCGGTATAGTAAAGTCCACTTATACAAGACTAAATAGCCAGGTCACATGCGGGTAGCAGCGGATGCGGTGAGAGAAATTATGCTCTGCGATCTCTTATGCTCATACCTAGCATGGGCCATACGGCCAAAAATACTTCAGAGGGAGCCTGATGATGCTCATAAAAAGAAATCGAATGTACAATACAGCGTAAAAAACAAACACACTATAACCAATTAACAGAACCTATTAAGTGTGAAGAAACGAAATAATTAAATACAAACCTTATTTCATCCCTATACGCTTAAAAAACGAAAAATACTTCTTTGACACTAAACGTAAAACTGTCATTGTACGTAAACAACAATACTCCTCGAAAACTTACCTCTCGAAAAACTAGCGCTCAAATATTTTCAAGCGTAGTTGCGTTGCTATTTTATTAATTTCGCTATAAAGTATGTAAGTCTTCAAGACTCTAATATATATTATGAATTCTAATATATATTAACATAAGAACTCTAATATACATATAATAACATTAAGACTATATTATATATATTATAATATTAAGCCTCCAATATATATTAATATTAAGTCCCCAATATAAATATAATAATATTAAGTAGTTGATAAGGAACTGGAAAAAGTAGTAAGTAAATGACGATAATCAAAATATAGAGTGTAAATACATATATGTAGTAGGTGTAATTTGTAGCTAATTCCAATATATGTCTGCGGAGCACTAGTAACCGACGTAGTACTCAGTTAAGGATTAGATAGCAATGTTTGGATGCCATTTAACCGTTTTGTTTAATTATTAAATTTTATAAACATATTGTCGAGAATCATTGTACTGGCCAAGCAATCGGTTTCTGTTAATGTACGAAATTACATTTCCAAAACTACACCAGAGATGTTACGACAAGTTTCATTATAAATTATTTATGATTGTAATGCTATCTAATAAATCTGTCCTTTCGCACCGGTAAAGTAGTTTTTACTAATGCATTAATGTTCGATTTTATAAAATGAAAGCTGGTTTTGTGTTGATATTAATTTGAACAAATCTTAGCGCAAAATAACTTTATGCAAGCAGTATTCCAGAGTATCACCTTGAGCTTGCCAATCAACTATTTACCAACCAAAATACGACTAATGGAATTGATACATTATGAACTAATTTTCGAACTAAACTAAAGCAGCTTTTTACTGCAGGCCTAGATCATAGGTCAGCGATGGAGGTCAACAGTAGTTCCAAAAACTTTTCGCCTCGTGCTTTTACTTATAACGAAATAAAATATTAACGAAATGATCAGTAGATGCATGATATGCTTTCATCTTGGCGTCTTTGTCAATGATAACATTAGTTAAATGGTCAGTCATAGTACAGAAAATATTACCTTGATGCTTTGTCAATGATTGATGATAACCTATTAACCAAATGCATGTCTCATACAGAGCACGTTCACTGGTTTGGCTTTCAAAGCTAGTATTAATAAAGTAAAATGTTTCTTACGAAGAAAGATTTCATATACCATCTAGAACCCGAAAATCGGTCAATAATTTCATCAATTTAGTAGATGTCCAATGTTTTGTGTATAACAATTTTCGTGTTGGGCTAACAATAAATCTAAAATGAATTAGACAAATAATATTCTGAATGTTTTTGCTGCTTGTAACCTACATGTTAGACTAAATTTACAGTGCCTAATAATGGTCTTCAAATATCAGAAGGGAAGAGAGGGAGTGGGGTGAGGCACAGGTCAGTCATAACACCCTGGTGATCAGTGGTTCTGGTTACTCTTCCCTTCATCATCAATTGACCAAAAGCATGTCTCATACAATACATGTTTGCCTGTTTAACAATAAATATCTAATGCTTTGAAAACAATTAAAATTTTCAGATTCAAAGTAATAAATCACCATAATTAAGTTGGTTATTTAAGTTGCAGGTTGAGTTATAATAGTTTATATAAATTAAAAAGTCCAAAACAACAGTATATACACAGTAAATATTTATGTCAATCATCTAAATAATAATATAAATAGACATTACTTTAAATGCACAATATTATAACGAAAGACTTCTATTCCAAAGAGAGCACCACTTTAGTGCATTTTCAAGACGACTTCTAAATCTAAAACGTTTTATGAATGTTCATAGTAAGTAGTATTCCTACTGCCAACTACATCGAAATTGTACAGTACACTTGTTGCACCTTACTATTGCGTTCTGATAGCTACTTGTGCGAAAGGACATTAATGCACAGAAATACTTTTAAGCAACTAAAAACAAAGCTATGTCAAATATTAGTCAAGAAGCACCTGTCAAAAAAATTTTAACTTCCTTCGCACCTTTGCCCCTTTCTCACTAAATGTACCCTAATATATCTTCCTTCTTTTTTCTTCTTTTTCATTTGTTCCCTTTGCTTTTTCATTTGTATATTTCCATTCATATTTGTCCCTTATCTATATGTTTTTCTTCTCTTCTTACATTCCATCCCTTCTATTTATTTATTTTTATGTCTTTTCCGTCATCATTTACATTCTGTCCTTACCTATTTATTAAATTTTACATGTCTTCTTCTTCTACTTACATTATATCTGTCATTTTCTTCCACCTACTTTTCTTATATCTTCCTCCTTATATTCCGTTCATAATTCCTTGTATCTATGTGATCTATCTTTTAATGTATTTCTTCTCCATTTCTAAAACATTCTATCTCTTGCATCTTTTCTAATTATCCTAAATATGTAATTTCTCTTTCATGTGAAAACTTAACTTATTCGCTAAGGTGCTAATCTAAGTATATTATAAAGAACAACAAAAAACAACAAAATCCAAATTCACGATGTCAAGTCTTCCTCAGTAATAACTTACTTGTAAATAAAGGCAGGTGGCCTAAAATTAGGATAAGTAACTTATGTGAACTCAATGAGAATATTTCAGAACTCTATAGAATATTTAAGTAAGGCGAAGATTCTGCATTAGCATATAACTGTATATAAAGGAGACGTGTATATTTTGTTGTATCGTATTTGTATACAGATAAACTGTACAATTGTCAATTATAAAGGGTGAAAATTTAAGATGGATCGCTAGGAACGACAACAGAAACTGTTATGAAAACAACGGAAAAGCCATAAATTTTCAATTCTTGGCCTTATGTTATTACTGAAATATCAGTATAGTTTCAAAAAATTCTTCATACCATGAGCGTACTTTCCGCGGTGATAGTAGTAAAAAAATATTTAACGTAAGCTGACCGACCGACACCTGTAAAATATGAGGTAATGAGGTACGGGAATATATAGAGTTGGATTTCGTCGCATATAAAAAAAACATCAAAACGCTGCAAAATCTCGCTTTCAATAAGTACATTTATCAATATCATAAAAATATCATGTGGTCTCATAGTTACTGTGGCACCGCATAAGGCATGTCTTTGTCTAGTAATGGATTTCGTAAGGCTGATGGATGGATGGAATATTATGGAATTATATGGAATATAATAACTTTAAATACTTCAGATAGAACATGAAGTAGACCGATGTAAGTTTATTGTAGCTACAGGAAAATGATAAACACAGATTAATTCAAAACCTGAGTGATCTGTATATTGCACACTTTATTTGACACGAAATCGCGTTGATATTGATAAAAAGGTGTGTGGTAGTAGATATTCAAAGCATCCCTCAGTTCCAACTGACTCTTATTAAATTTTTTCGTACGGTGTCAAAATGTGTAGAATGGTTTCCGAGTATACGTAGTGAAATACAATGAATACCATTTTGCCACAGTTTGAGTGGTAAAGTATGAAACATCATAACAACACCAAAGCTAGCGCGGGTGGGAATAGAATAACTAGTTTGAAAGTACTTGAGATCTGTAAGGACGCGGATGTTGGACGTATAGAGTTCCCTGTGTGCGCCGTAAGGGATATCGCGTGACGACATAATTATAACATGAATTAATTAAACTTACAACAACGGGTAGGCATTATGAAATTTCTTAGATATTCACCCTTTATAATTTGTAAATCTTTAAAGTTAAAATTCAGTGCAAAAATATAAATAACACATTAAACTGGGCTATAGAATCTTTACTTTCTTGTAAAACCTTAACAGGAATTATTAATTAAGTTTTGATCCATAGCCTGGTTTATATATCTAAGTATTATTAGAATAAGCATCGATGTACATTAAAATGAACAACTTCAAACGTGGTTCCAACTACTTAGTAAAAGTCTTTATATTACTTGCAGTATTAGTTTAGTAATAACAAATAAATCTGGTCTTGTTTTAGAGACTTTATTATAACCTTGCTGGGGATAGTATCTATTAAACAACAAAGCGAAAATCGTGAAAATACCTACTTAAATGTATTTAGCGATGAACCACAACGTTTCATAGTATCCCTATGTGAAACCTACATCCCTGTATAAAATTTGAACCCCGTATAAATACTTACGTATAAATACAGTTATATAATTTGTTCTAAACCGCGACATACATAAATAATTCCAACAAAATTATTTACATCTCGTGTCTCTATTTCATCAAGATACTAGATTTTATAACTAATTTGTAACTGTTCATGAATGATCTTTATCGTTTATAAAATACATACTTTCTGCGTTTGAATAGGTAACATAATCAAAATTGATAAATACATACAGTGTGTGACAAATAATATTGAAATTTGCCAATAGTTGTTACTTTATTGAAAGTCAAGATTGCGTCATATAATATATCGGTGTGAAACATATATCATGTATGTATTCATGAATGAGGAAATATAATTTTAAAACTCAACACAGATGTTACCAATTATTCACTTGGACTTCAACATTTGCGCAACATTGAATAGTTGTAGGGATTGGTTAGTCTACATGTAAAATATACTCGAAGATTAGTAAGATATATTTTTTTATAAAATGAAAACAAAAATATATGTTAAAAAATAAAAAACGGCGTGAAATGGTTACAAAAATAGTTACTTTCCATTAATTTGTTTCATATTTGTAAATAGTTATTAGGAAGCTTCGTCGTAACTTAAATCATAAGTAAGGGTTAGTTCATATCAAATGTAAAGGTACGTCATAAGCAAATCGATTGTAAAAAAGCTTATTATTTTCAGAAAAAAATATAAAATAATGAAAAAAAAAACAAAAAAATAAAATACAAAAATATTTACTTTTCTTCCGTTCGTTACTTTTGTACAAAGTTATTATAAAAATTATTCGATACAACAAGGGCGTGATAACTACCAAATGTAATTTTATTGTACAGTAGAGTTTAAAATAATAATAATCTTTATTCATACATAATAATACCCAAAAGTAGTTACGTTCATTTAATTAGTTTTCGTAAATAGTTATTTAAGGCTCTTCATTACGTTGCTAATATTATTATAATAAAATACAAATAAAGAATAAAAAAAAATAATAACAACAAAATACAAAAATATTTACTTTCTGTTAGTGTTGGTTTTGTAAATAGTTATCGTAATACATATTTATAAATGCTTAAGATAATTAAACGTAACAAGGGACTCTATCATCATAAAAGTGCATAAATGAACAAAAACATCATAAAATCACATAAGATACAAAAAATAGTTCGTTTCTTCAATTTTCTTCTATTTTGTGAGTAGTTATTGTGAAAATTTCCACAACTACTATTCCAGCTATGTATGTATGTCCGTTAATCAGTTTAATCAAACTCATAATATTCAGTTTTGTTTTCATAAAACTATTCCTCATACCGGATATGTTCATTTCAAACGTAAAGTGATCCGTGGAAAACGATTAAATGATGAAAATAACAATTTAATTATATATTATTCTTAGGATAATGAAAATTAAGACAAAGCGTACCAAGAAACTGTGATATAATTTCGCTTGACGGGTATTTGGTTCGGAAATAGGTAGAAATCTAGGGAAATTGGGCATCAATGAATGAAATACATCGAATCTACAGACGAATATATAAACTACATCATGGCACCCGTGGCTTAGTTTTTAACGATTTAAAAGATATCCTAAGGTTTTTATGTACCTCGGCTTCAATAAGCCATAGACGGATTACAGATATGTATATAGAGCTACATACGAGTACCTATGTGTGAAAATAAACAACGATATTCTGTTTCAAAAGCTTACAAATACATATATGTAAATTATTACGATTCCATGTATATGTATAAGTATGTGTTCATCTGATAATATTATTAAACATTGTATAACTTACATAATTGTCTGCCACTCGACATTTTAGTAAAATAACAAAATAATATTTCAGTAAAATAGCAAACTTAGCGGTAATTTACATTTTGACTGAAACTTCAGTTAAACAAAACAGCGTTCCAATGATGAAAGCTTCGGACTACAATCATTTAAATGTCACATGTCAGTACAGTACCTACCCTTAAGTTTTATGCATGTCAATATTTAAATATGTATCTGTGGTATGAACACAAACTTTTACAGTTTCCAAGGCGACTTGTAAACTATAAATGTATATTACATTGAAGCCAAACTTTGACATCTTATAAATTTTATAAAACAAAATTTTCGATAAGAACGGTATGTAGCTTATACGTATTTAACACGTGATAAGTCAATATTTTAATGATACAAACATAAGTAGGAGAAAGACGGCAAAGAAATGACATATTTCCGAAAAGGTATCTTTTACTTCATGGTTACGTATTCTGTTATTAATCACTCCAGAAATCACTAATATTTAACATTCGTTCATATATCGTAACATCACATTGATCACCCAAAAACCATTCATACGTCCCTCAGAGTCACCTAGTTCATGGCCATTTTTGGCAAGCGAATACTTGTTCTCAACAGTTTTACAAAGTTAGCAAACTAACATATTAATAATGTATTGTAACCGTAATAGTGTATCTCTTGTAAGTCGAATTTTAAGTATTTTAACTTGCAAAAGCAATAGACCTCATGCAGATTATTTTACTACTACGAAAATGTAAATTGAATGAAAATCACATAACTATAGTTCAAATGTAAGCAATATGTTTGTCGTTAAATGTGACTGATTTTTTTGTTGAGTTATATAAAATTCAACTTATCGGAGCGTATTTTATTTAATTATTTCAAAGTCCTTACAGTGATTCCTTAATAATATCTAAGTTTGCAATCAAGTATGATAAATCTTGGCAATAAGATTAAGTTAATCATGATTTATATTAAATCTACTTGCACATATAAAAACTGTGAACTATATAAGCAAAAGTACAACTAAGTATATTTTCCTTATCGGTAGTTACATAAAATTTACTTTTATACGTTTCCTGTTTTAAATCTGACACCAATGAAAAATGAAATTATTACCGCTCAGTAATAAGGCTTAAAGTAAATACTACAAAAACCTCTTATTTATGAAGACGTTAAGCATGAAATATATTTAGGTAATAGGATATTGTAACTTTGTACTGAATAAACTGTTGCTAAAAGTAGGTTTAATAATAATATTATTATAGACAACATACCAGAATACCTCTGTGATTAAATATCTATCATTAAAAACTAAACAGTACCGAAAAAAGGAAGAAATAAATTCAACTAGGATAAAGAAAATAAGAAAAGTACAAATAATTCATACAAATAGGTAGTCATAAATGTTCAATCTATACTTAAAAACAAAAATAAATTATTTAAAATATATAAGTATGCTCGCCACTACCTCAAAGAAACGCAATAAGTATATTACTACAACAACCAGTTTCATTAAAATAAACTTATGTTTGAACATAATACTTAACAACTTTTTGAACAATAACAACGTTCAGCGTTAATAATTATTTAAATAAGCTAGGAATTCATTGTAAGCAACCCGATGTTTTTTAAATCCTTCATGATCATGTTAATACAAAACACCTTGTATAAATAATAACATGAACTGCTTTGGACAACGCACAGAGTATGTACATAGAAAGATGAAATAAATATGAAACATACTACGCCGCGTTCAGAAAAGAAAATTTTGCATTTTAGTCTTTTGAAACACACAATAAATATAAATATTACCAACTTGCAACGTACAATGCAAAATTTTACTGATCTGAATGCGACTCTTAGCATTACCCGGTACATTATTAACAGAACATCTATGGGCATAGCTCGTAAATTGCAACTCTGTCAACAACACCTAATTAGCGTCATATAGTAAGCCACGTTCAGAAGAGAAAACTTTACATTTTGAGCTTAGTAATATGACGTACATATTTTACTAATATCGTAAACACAACGCAATCATTTTCTGTTTTGAATGCGACTTCTAGCACTTTCTAATACATTTCTAACAGAAAATCTGTAGGAATAGTACATGAATTATAACCATGTTAACAACATCTATTAAACACTAAGCCGCGTTCAGAAAAGAAAACTTTACGTTTAACTCTTATGAGATTCATAACAGATATAATACCAACATGGAAAACAGAACGCAAACATTTACTGATTTGTATGCGACTTCTAGCACTTTTCAGTACATTTCTAACAAAAAATCTATGGGAATAATTCGCGAATTGTAACCTTGTCAACAACGTGTAATACATACTAAGGCGCGTTCAGAAAAGAAAACTTTACATTTTAGTCTTACGAACATGCAATAAATATATTACCAACTTGCGAAATACAATGTAAACTTTTACTTATCTGAATACAATTTGTAGCACTTTTCAGCATATTTCTAATAGAATATAGTTCGTGAATTGTAACCATGTTAACAACACGAAATACACACTAAGCCGGGTTCAGAAAAAAAAACTTTACCTTTTGGTCTTGTGAACACGCAATCATTATATAAGCAACATGAATAAAAAACGCAAATTTTTACTGATCTGTATGCGACTTCTAGTACTTTCCAGTACATTTCTAACAGAAAATCTGTAGGAATAGTACATGAATTATAACCATGTTAACAACATCTAATAAACACTAAGCCGCGTTCAGAAAAGAAAACTTTACGTTTAGCTCTTATGAGATTCATAATAGATATATTGCCAACATGGAAAACAGAACGCAAATTTTTACTGATTTATATGCGACTTTAAGCACTTTTCAGTACATTTGGGAACAGGGGTACAGAAAATCTATGGGAATAGTTCGCGGATTGTAACCTTGTTCAAAACATGGAATACGTACTAAGGCGCGTTCAGATAAAAACGTTTACATTTTGGTTTTATGAAAATGACATTTATTACCAACATCGAAAACAACGCAATTTTTTCTGATATGAATGCAACTTCGAGCACTTTCCAGTACATTTCTAACAGAAATTTTGTAGAAATAGTACGTGAACTATAAACGTATCAACAACATCTAATACATACTAAGCCGCGTCCAGAATGGAAAACTTTACGTTTTGGTCTTACGAACATGCAATAAATATACCACGAACTTGCAAAATACAACATAAAGATTTATTGATCTGAAAGCGACTTCTAGCACTTTCAATTACATTTCTAACAGAAAATGTATAAGAATAGTTCGTGAATTGTAATCGTGTCTTGCCGCGATTATAATTCACGATCAAATACAAACGATTTCAAAGAGTGTCCCCTAAAGTAATTACAACTAGGTACGCCTTAACGTCAACAACGTAGGTATGTTTTTAGGACTAATATAATAGGATTAATACACAGCCGTAAGTGTCGTAAAACATGTATAAAAAAACTTGAGAAAAGTAGATAATAGATAAATGACTGTTGATCAAAACCTATTTTCTCCTATACGATGTGTGCCATTTCGTAACTTAGGATTAAAATACTTTTTTGGGTACTGTCTAGTAACGAAACAAAACTGCATTTATAACAGTATCAATTTTATGAGTATTATTATGTTAATAATATGTATTCATTAAATTGAGATTTTTTCACTTATATCGGTTTATACTTTAATGGTTTTTAATATTTTTAATGATGTTCATATATTATTATATTTTGAATTTTATTTTTTCACTAGTTTTAAGGTGTGACGTGGAAGTGGATAATGTGGTTCATTAGGCTATGTGAAATAATGTTAAAATAAAAGAAAATGTGATATAAAGTTGCTATATTATAGATTATTGTTTTCATAAATAATTCAACTCGAAACCCGGCTCTATCCAAAGCCCGCTAACTGGGAATTGGTTCAGAGATTGGAAGAACAAGCTAATAGAATGCACTGGTACGACTGTAAGGAAGGGATAGGTTAACATCATGAATTGTATTATAAGGGTGAATGATAAGAATTTTGTTCTTTAAATACTATTACTTGTTCACAAACTTTTCTGTGTTACCTCCAAGGTATGTTATAGTATAACTAACAACAGCTACATATGTACATAAATTGTTTATTTGGTTCAAACTCCTTGTCACGTTACGTTACGTCACGTTGCAAATAGCGTTTACATAATATTCAGTAATCAGACATTGGCTGATAGCGGAATCAGAAGTCCCGAAAGCGGTGTATATAGCGATTAAAAAGCGTATAGTTTAGCGTATTTAGAAGAATCACGTTAGTTTCGCGATCAGTAGTCAATGGCTACCTCGTAAGAGTTCTGACGTGATGGTAGAATAACAACGTACACAACAATATTACTGCTAATGGAGATCGGTGAAGATTAATGGAACAGGCGAATGAGGGTTGATTTCTTTAGGACATTGTGGGGGTCCATCATCTACCTAAGCATAGCTAAAAAGTTTATTGCACCTGTAACAGTAGTTGAGAACAAAATTTAAGCGTACCAAGCGATCGTAACAATAAAATCTGTTACTTGTACATTTATTGCCGCTTGCGACATTTCAACTGTAAGACCTCGGATTCTATTCCATATTAAATTAAGAACAATAAATGATTTATTGATATGAAAATATGATTTAATGAAAATAACTATTATTATACTTAACTTGTTTTTAGGTAGGCTAAAAGTTATAATTAGATGTAAGATTAGTTTGTAATGTCCCACAATTGTATATATCGGGCGAAACTAGCAAACGAAAACCAAAGATCTATAATAAATGTAGAAGCGTGGAATGAACGTTGATAAGTGTACCTCTTATGCCGTGTTTACTACAAAAATGCATATTACATGAAAACGAATGTAACATTTCCGTTTAATTTTTAAATAAAGGTATGTGCATATTGCATTATTTTTATGTTTAAATGTAACTTTGTAACACGTGGCATTTAAATATCGTAAAATATATTAGAATACCATTTTACGACACGTTATATATGTTTTATCTTGACAACGGTTTTGAATTCAAATGTATCACGTTAAAAATATTTGTTTATGTCGTAATAGGTAAGCGTCTGACCGTCATTTTCCTCATCGGAATACCTCAGTCCAAATATTGAAATACAGTGAAGTCCGTATTTGCAAGCATGCGATGGTTATGAAAATTACGAACGCATGCACACATACACTTACAAGCGTGCTCGCACGTATGCTTGCGGGCATGCGTGCCAGCATGCTTACGGGCAACGTGACACTAAAAACTGTCACTATAGGAGAGAGAAAAAGAGAGATAAAAAATGTTATATTGCCGGTCAAGTATTCTACATTTAATTGTTTAAGTGCATTAAAGTGAAATACTCGATTGGATCGCTAAAGACACCGTAAGACGGTTGGCCCCTTAAACCTTACCCTGACATGGACCTGAGTACATTCTGCACCAGCTCGAACATAATTTCCTCTAACAATATCTCTATGTGTCTGTATATATTATACATACTTTTATGTGTTAATTTATTTATTGAAGTGTTAATAACAGAGGGGAAAATATTACAAGTGTTATGAGTTGAGTTCATTGATATGTAAATTATAGTAACATCTGTATAAGAGGTGGCTGATTCGGTAAAATATCGTTCAAACTTCGTCATAGTGATAGTGTTATAATCATATTGTACATATATACATATATGGCATTTTGTACCAACTGTAGGATGGGGTCAATTTATGCTCCCGGCAAAGGCTCTTGCTTTGTATGTATTTCAACGAGCTCTAGTCAAATACAGTGAATGTAAATTATGATGTATTTTAAATGTTTAAAGTACAGCTTTGCGAAATAAACGTTGGTTATCTAAACCCTGTATGCATAACTATCAGCATGAATGATTTGGCATGAAATAGAAAGTCATGCTCGATGTGAGAAATTGGATTTCATCGTGTGACGCAAATTTACATTTAAAAATATTTTTTTTCTTATCTTAACTATACAATAGAATAAAATTAAAAAGTAGTAAAGTAGTAAAAATTAGGCTTCTGAACGGTTCTGTTGTCATATGAAATATTTGTGTTTAATACAGATTTATCAAATTCATTATATTACAATTAATTATTAATTTATTATATACTGCGTAGTTGGTTGAGTGGCTGAAGCGCGACTGCTAATCGATTTTTCGAACTTGAAATTTCTGGTAGTAGCTCATAGACTGGATTTGTGTTTAGTGTATGAGATTACGATACCTATTCCATGGTGGTGTTCCAAGCATATAACGTACTTAACTGGTAAAAAGTGTACTACAATCTACTGCCTACTTTTTCTGGAATTACAAGCGCAATGTTTCGTATTACAAATTCCATTTATTTTCGTTTTTTAATACCTATTACGATCATAAATAAGAACGGGAGTATAAATAGAAAACACCTAAATTGAACATCATATGAAACGTAAAGCTGTTTGGAACGTAAAAACTTAACATCTAACATCACGCCTATAATCCCTGAAGAGGTAGGCAGAGGAGTGTACACTTCCACGTTTCACCAGTAACTTTTACGTCCCACTATGGAATAGATGGTGAACCTAATGCAAAACTCGGCAACGAAAACTTGTTTTAAACGAATGGTATGTATTTTAAACTGTATTCTTCTACAAACACAAATTGTACACACCGATATTAACACAGACTAAAAAGATAAAACCTATATCTCATGCATTACCTATGTAAATTGGGATT
>DWFO01000572.1:0-19564 GCA_018246595.1 Mimoniades nurscia nurscia
CCTTAACATCAGCGTCAGTCTATTGCAGTACATGCTGGACTAAGGTCTTCTCTGATGGGTCACGCCCATAATCCCCACGCTGAGCATGCGGGTTGGGAAACGAATAGCACAGCTTGTCGCACCGCCTATGTCGCTGCCCAAAGGCGACTTGAGCATTTAGCTATGCACAGGCAGGCTTAGTCGCCTCTTACGACACCCTGTATCTCAGCACGGGGTCGCGGAATGTATTCTTACCTCCCCTGCCCCTCCCGACACAGATTAATGTTCGCCTAATTCGCCTGTAATGTTGTATATCCCATAATAGGGTAGTTGAGAGTCTATTGCCATCTTCCAGACATAGGCCCAGATGCCGAGCCACTGATGAGAATTTCAAGTTAAATAAACCCAATAATATCCCATCCAGGGATCGAACCCAGGGCCTCTCAATACGTAGTCGCGATTGCAACCACTAGGCCAGCGAGGCTTACATATTTTATTTAAAAGAATGTTTTCTAATAGATCATAAGAAAAGGAGGAAATCATCTGCCATAGTTATTCAAGTAATATTGTCTACATGCGTTTTTTTATACTTTCAGGAATAAGTGTGACAATTGTAGAAAATAAAGAAATATGTAGTAATCGAAAAAAAATGAAGAGAATTAGAGAAGTATGAACAATGATCGTGTTATCAAAGAAATGAAAGAAAATGGAAGATAATTGATTTTTGACAAAACGTCTTTTATGACTTCCTTATATTTTAAAATTACCTGGGGGCTGCTAAATAATAAATGGTTCTTTGATCTTCTTTCTGTCTAGTACTGTAATCTGAAAGAGACGTTTTAACTCCACTTTCTAATTTGGATGATTCAAAACGCAACAGTTTTGCAATTTCTTCCTGAAATAATCAAAATATATCTTTAATAAACCTGGGTCTAGTAATATTGTATTTTACATAATTGCATTTTCTATTAGTGGCTTGGAGTCAGGATAAGTGCCAGATAGCTATAAGATCACACCTATACCATAATGAGATGTAAATTTAAATGGTGAGCTGTGGGAGTGTACTACACTCTTGTGCCTACCTCTTTGGGGATTACAGGAGTGATGTTACGTTACATCTTTAATTTCTTTAACAATTGCAACAAATTGGCAGTCAGCATCACTAGCCACTGCACCGCCAGGCAATTGGAATTAACTAAACATTTTTATTTTAAATTCACAGTATTTACTTCAATTTGTAATAACATTTTACCTTTTCCAGAGGACTCTGACCAGTCACAATACCTTCTTTTAAAAATATGGAATAATCTTTGTAAAAGGCATCATAACCGACTGGGTCCTTGTTTGCCATGTCCACCATAAACTTTAGGAAACGGTTAGTAAGAACGTGACGCAATTTTCTGCAAAAATTAGTCACATGATAAATAAGTATATATAAAATTAATGTAGATGTAATGACGGGTCGGTTGGACTTGGTCGGACTTGGCGTAAAATAATTATATTTCACTGTAAAATAATAATGAAGTTTTAATACTTACACAATAAGAGCACTATTTTGTAACAATTCCCTGCTTAAATTTAATGGGATGTCTTCTGAATCTACGACTCCTATGACAGAAAAGTTCATATAATCTCATTGTTAATTAAAATTATTTAAGATCATTTATTACTATAAAATATAGCTTTTTTAAATTAAATTCTAATTATAGAAATATTTGAACCCAGTTACCTTTGACAAATCTGAGCCATTTGGGCAATATATTGTCAGCTTTGCTTTTAATCAATATTTTTCTAGAGTACAGTGATACTCCAACATCCGAGTCACGGGATAATTCAAATAGTCCTGGCTTGCCTTCGGGCACATAGAGAATAGCCCTAATACTTATTGGCACATCTGTTTTGTAGTGCAGAGTAAATCGTGGCTTATCATATGAGTTACTGACAAATCTGTAGAATTCTGTGTGATCTTCATGTGTCACCTCTTTGGGTTCCATAAGCCATAATGGCTGTGAATGTAAATAAATGGTTTTAATGTAGACAAAGGAGATATCTCATACATTACCTATATAGTAATTATAATATTCAATACATATGTAACAATATACCTTGATGGAATTGACTTGTTCATCATTAAGGAAAATGGGGCTTCCAATGAAGTTACTATATTTCTTTATAATATCTGCAATAACCAAAACAAGATTAATAAAAAATAATTGCAAATTCCACAAGATGAAAGCGACATAATATACTATTGTACTAACTTTTGACAGTATCATCATCAGAGAACTCCCTGCAGTCTGTTTTAAGATGGACGATTATCTTTGTTCCTATAGGTACATTGTCAACTTCCTGAATCTCGTAGGTTCCAGAGCTAAATGGAAATATAGAAGTGTTCAGTTCATTCTTCTATATATACATGGGTCCCTCAATGACACAAACATTTTAACACAACAGAGCAGAATTCTGTACCTACTAGCAACTATTAATGGAACCAATTTATGAAAAATAGTGTTCCAAATGTTATTGAATTAGTCTTGCTAACATACGAACTAGACAGGATCTGAATAGCATGATAGAAATTAAGAACTAAAGAAATCTTGATGCTTTATTTTTACATAATGTTCTCTAAGAAAAATATCAAATAATCTAGACTAGATTGTGATCAAAATAATTTGATATCAAAATTTAATAAATCTAACTCTATTTATCTTATATTTAACCTTGCAAACAGGTAGATGGATCATCTGATAGTAAGTGATTATCGGTCAACTGTGCATGTTTGCATTTGCAGTTCAAGGTCAGTGGCCAATGTTTTGAGGTCTTTCTTAAAGAGTACTGTTCCATAATATGTGACATTCCACTCAAGATCTCCAAAGAGGTATGAAATCAAGCTACTATTAGGAATTTCAAGTTAGAAAAACTCAGCCCGACAGTACCCACTGTGCAGAATAAACTCACGACTCATGATCAGCAAGATCAGACCAAAACCCATTAATTATTACTACTATACTGAAAACCCTCAGAAGGTAGGTCTTGCATTACATATGTTGGAAACCAACCCATCAGAGCTCCACTTGTAGCCAGGAGACCCAGCCTTACTGCTCCTGGTGTAAACTTCTAGTTTGTCAGCCACCATAAAAGCTGAATAGAATCCAACACCAAACTGTCCAATAATAGAACTGGCTTCTTCAGCTCCCTTTTTCTTTATCTCCTCAATGAATGATTTGGATCCAGATCTAGCTATTGTTCCTAAATTTTCTATCAACTCCTCTTTTGTCATACCCATTCCGGAATCCTGATAGAATACGACAAATTCTATGTTATATGCAATATTACAATAGAGATAGGCACAACATTACAAAACAGTTTAGCAAATTCCAGCTATATGCATCGGATCAGGTGATGCAAGAAGCCATGCTCCATAATCCTCAACCCTCATGCCCAGTGTGAGGACTATGGGCAAAAATCTTCATGGGAGGCCTAAATCTGGCAGTGGACTTAGACAGACCGGTAAGATGATAATGATAGAAAATTGGAGCTACTATGGACAGCCAGCATTCTTTATTTATTCTTTTAAAATATCAATTACAGTCTTGTATAAACAGATTATGATGGTAGAACCCTCTGTGGTTCGACTCCGGCGGCACCACCGCCACACCTATTTCTGCTTTATAACAGCAGCGTTAAGCGCTGCTGTGTTCTGGTTTAAAGGGTGTGGTAAAGGAGACATACTTTTTCAACTGTAGTCGACCTCAGATAGGAATCTAATCTTATCTAGGGTTGATTACAAATGTCCATGGGCGGCAGTAACCACTTACCATCAGGTGCATGCTCATCCGCTACTTCCATATTATAAAAAAAAGATGCAGAAACAATTTTTTTATTAAATACCTGAAAGGTGAGGGTCCTGTCTTGTTTATTGGTTAGCAGCCTTATTTCCAGAGCTCTATCAATATTCTCAAGTTGAACTGAATGAGAAGCACTCACACTTAGGTATCTGAACTTTTCCAAAGCATCACTTGCATTAGAAATAAGCTCCCTTATAAAAACCTGCAATTATATACTCAATGCATAAATATTTTCTAAAAAAAAATTGGTTGTCCCTTGTCTAGTCAGACTGAAAAGATTGTACAGTTTTTGCCAGCACAAACATTTAGTATTGAGAATGTAATATCACACACGTAATTCCTGAAGAGGTAGGCAGAGGAGTCTAGTACACTCCAACGTTTCACCAGTTACATTCATATCCCACTGTGGAATAGGTGATGAGCCTATTGCCAAACACCAGGATCTTAGCCAGACTCTGAGCCACTACTAGAAAATCTAAGTTAAAAAAACTATTAGTGTCTGACTAAGGATTTTAACACAGGACCACTTCATAAGCAGTCACACTTGCAAGCTAGACTACCAATGAGTTAGTCAATTTAGTGTTGACAAATAATTTATTTCAATATTATGGACCTTGTCAGATATAATAATAATAATATTTATTTCCACCTTTTACATGTTTAAATATACATTTATATCTATAGAGATGGATAAATAGTAATTTATATAACTGTAAAATTGGTGAATGGTAGTGTATCACACTTCTGTACCTACCTTTTCAGGGATCATAGGGGTGATGTTATGTTTTAGCCAACTGTACAAAAACAAAAATGCAAAATTTTAGTTTACAATGTAACTGTCAATGTGTTAAAGCATTAAATTATTATTGTTTAATCAATTCAACTGACATCACTACACTAATAACTAAAACAGATAACTTCATTTCCTAAATTTACAATTTCACTGTTATCATATTGTGAAATTTATTACTTACATAACCTCAAAATTGTATAAAAATGGTTAACAGTGATTAAAGGGAGATATTTTGTGGGATCCCTTCCCTTCACTTAAAGCTCTTACTTCGGAATTTCAACTAAAGTATTTTTGGAGATTTCTTAATGACTACTGCGCCCAAACACGATTTAGACTAGTGGCATTTATTCGGTTTTAATTATGAAAAACTTACTTCTTTGTCTGAATATAACGATCTAGCCACAATGTCTAGCAACATTCGTGTCTCAGCTTGAAATTCTTTTTTCTCTACATCGCCTTTAAGTGCTTCCACTGGTTGTTGATCAGAAGCAGTACTGTAGGTAAACTTGAGCGAAGGATTGTCTGAAAGTTGAAGTAATTTATGAAATTAAAGATCTTTAGGAGAACATAAGAGAAATACAAAAAAAAATCATCAGACTAACCGTGTTTTAATGTAATCGTGATTCCATTTACACATTTCGAGCTATTGAGAGGTTGTAATAATATTCTCTTGGCGTATCGTGTTGTTAATCCTAATCTTGCACGCAACGCAGACATTTCGATTATTTGATAATTACGTACGGACAAGTATAATTATTAAACAATTCCTAATTTTTATTAGATGGCAATAAACAGATTTGAAATATTGATAAACTTCGATTATACGATAAACATTTGAAATACCGAATAAAACAAGTTACTGCTTTGGAACAGCTGAAGCTGAAGTTGTCGAATGTTATTTGTCATTTGTAAGTCAGAAACCATAAACCACAAACAACTTTATAATAAACACGCCATTGACTTGAAAGTAACTTTAAAGCATTCCGGTATTAGGCTATATAAGAAGCGAACTAGTAAAATATAATTATGTTTATTTCTCGTCGTACCAACTTTTATGAACTGCAACGGATTGTGAAATAAATCAATGGAAACTGTAATCTAAAGAAATATATAAACATAAAGATTACTATATCATTATATTATATCACATATTACTATATCTAGTTCGGTAGTAATAATTAGGTTAGATTACTTTATGATGTAAAGTTAACCAGTGTACATAAATTTGAATCACTTCACAGCTGATATATATATTTATTATATATGACTTTAATTATAATTGTATGCTCAAGTATACATGTAGTTTACCTTTAATTTCTTTAAAGATTGACAAATGTGAATGAATCAAAAAGTATTGTATTTTTATGATGGAAATTAATTATGGACAAAAAGCACTCCGATGAAGCCTACGTCCAGCAGTAGACATATATAGGCTTGTGATGATGGTTGTATTTTACATTTTTTTAGTTCAATAATATATAGTTGTTTGTTCGCAGTAATGTTTGCTACATACATTTAAAAATCGAGATAGTGAAATGTAAAGAAGCGTCGCTGTCAAATGTAATGCGTCAGTCAACTCAGAGTCAATGAGTTAGTGAGTTACTCAGTTGATGTTTCGGTTCGTAAGAAGTAGGTTTCTTTTGATATAAATAGTTTAATACTGTTCCATTACTAGTAAATAATCATTTAAACTAGTATATACCAAGTGTCTGACTTTCATATATACCGAAAACTTAACTTTAAAGCTTACTTTAAGCAATATTTTTTATATCATTGAACATATTTTAGTTTACTGCAGTGATTTCAAAACTTGTTGTATATCAACTCGTCAAATAAAAGTTTTTATGTTATGAAGTGTGAACAATGTATAAATGAATTAGTACATCTTTAATTCTCAAAGCCAGTGTTCAAGTAAATTTAGGTGACTTTAAGATTAGAAAACAGTGCCAATATGAGAAATGTTTTTGAAGAATCCAGGACGAACTTTTCGTACGTTCATAAAGTGTTGTCGTGGTTGCAGAGCAGTACCTGAGTAGTTCTTTATAGGAAGTAAGTGAATAGGACTGAAGGATGAGGGAGCATAGGTGAAGAGGATCAAGCACCGTGGAGCACCTGGTGGGAGGCGGCGGCGCGGGCGGCTTGCTGCCCGGCGCCTCGCCCGCCCAGCATCCGCCCAACATGCTTCAGCCTATGGAGGAGATGATCCTACCACCTAAGCGACAAGCTGTCGTCGATCGCCTGAGGTGAGTTAAGGTTCTTTTCATACAAAATAATATAAATATACCTGAACGTAAAAGAGAAAATGTATCGCAAATCATCCGTTACTACCCAAATAAAGACAAAACTGTTCAAAACATTTTTGTTGTCTTATATAAGTATTACCTATTTATATAAATTCACACAAAAATTAAAAAAAACTGCTGTCTCAAACAGACATTTCCATATTTCAAAGTCAGATCAGCCTTATTATCAGAGACCTTATATTATCAATTCCTCTCTGTAATGTAAACTTTTGTTAGTAATTATGTTATGATCCATGTTATGCACACATTATATAACTATGCATCTAAAGTGTATCATAATTAAGGCCTAGTGCCTTAATATGTATGTACTAAGTACCACCAATACAATGGCTAAGACATGCTGTTTAACATTTCAAGTTAATTGTATTATTTTCTGGATTTCTGCTTACAGTGCACACATTTCAAGCATTTAATACTTTTTAATGTAACTGTGTTTCACCTTATAGTTATGTTAGTATAAATAATAATGATATTTAATTTGTAATAAATTAAATTTCAATAGCATATTGTTATTTATTATGGAAAAAATATGATTTCATTTACTATATTACTATCACTAGCTTTCAAGAACATTTATTGATCCTCTTTATAATGGGTCTCACTGCCATTCTCAAGGATATGTAGCTTGTAACGGCATGGATTATATAAAATTTGGATAAGAAATATATGATTCAAATAGTTCCTTCTTCATTGTTAGCTGTTATTGAGTGTGGACTGTGATCATCTTACAGGACTTTTATTAGATATTATGTGAAGCAAGAGTGTTGTTTAACATTTTGAATAGCTGTTTTGGAATGCTGTGTACTTGAGTAAAGGGTGTAGTAGGCAGACTCACATTAAGATAAATTTATATATCTATTACTGTGAACACCCACCGAGCATCAGTCTGAAACGAGTGGAGAACTTTAGTACTGTGCACCTCCAATCAACATGCCTGACCATGACTGCTCTGCTAAGAGCATACGAATAAGAAGAAGAAGGTACAAATTTATTCTCAGGATAAATAATATATGTGTAATTCAGCTTGGGTAATGACTGGCTGTTGTTACAGTGGTTAGTGAACCTGACTGTCACATCAGGTATTATGGGCTCAAATCCCACAAAGAGTAAATATTTGTGTGATAGCACAAATATTTGTTCTGTGTCTGGGTATAAAAAATGACTATGTAAGTATTTATTTCTATCTATGTAGTTTATCAGCAGTCTGGTTACCATAACACACACCTCCTTGATACTGATGTTGGTATCAGATGGCTGTGTGTGGGGATGTCCCAAAATATTTATTTGTGATCCTAAAGTAAGTGGAGTGATACATCAAATATACTAGGATAAAATTTTTTTTACATACAAAACAAGAAAGACATCCAAAATCATGGGTGGGAACTGATCTCATAAACCCTGGTTTGGTCACCATGTTCACAAACGACTCGACCAACAGAGCAGTTGAATCTTTGGTAAAAATGATACCTTTGTCCACTGACATTTGATTAGAAAACAAGATCATTGAACATTTGATTAAAAAAACTTTATTGTTCCATGCTTACAGAACTCCTAAGCTAATTTAAGGAAAGTAAGAATACATTAATCCTGGAACTATCTATGGATTTTGTTAATATGTCAATACCATTTGCATACTACTTAATTTAAGGACATAAAAAATGCAAAAATAATATGACAAATAATAAATCGTGGTCATAACAATAAAATACTGGAGGTATTCGTAGAATATGAGACTTTATATAATTACCTACTCTGATATGAATTATCAGTGACAACATTATAAGTTCATGCAGAAATAGATATTATCACCGTAAAACATGAAATATATACATATATGAGAATGTTTATGTAGGAAGTATAATGTCAGCTGTACCAGTGCTAAATATATTAAATAAATTGTTATAATTCTTTTCATTCGTAGTTTCAAACTAGAGTCTGTTGTATTAAAGTGGCCACTCCAAACTCACCAAATGTATGTCACATTTCATCCTATTTATTACTTATTATTTGATAAACAGTTTCTTTATTTAAAACTAGTTCATTTTAATTCTATTGAAACAAATTTGGTGGTACCTACTACTTCAGGTGGTCAGTTAATAGTCCAGAAAGTCATCATTTCATGCTGGACTTAAAATTAATATATTTTCTTCATAAGACTACACTACTGAGCTACTGAAAATAAAAATGAATAAGAATATTGCTTCTTACATTTGTATCATATATCAAAGATTAGTAGCAAACTGTATTACTTTTCAATTTGATGTTGAATACATTTTTTTTCCATGTGAGCTTAGCCATATCCTTACCCTAGAAAAGATATAATTTGATTGAATTGTTTAGCAAAGAAACTTCAAGGAATATGGAGATTAATTAACTGTAATGTAACTATAACATAACTGGTGAAATATTGGAGTGCACTACATTTCTCTGCCTACCTTTTCAGGGATTATTTGTGTGATGTTACATTATTTAACTGTAATCACATGATAATCTGTCTATGTGCATACAATCTTATAATATTATTTATTCAAAAATTTCTCTTGGATAAATATAAGCTTACATCTTTATTACCCTTAAGAATCCCGTAGGGGTATGCAGGGCAGTGTAGTACACTTGCATGTTCACTTTATACATCCCCCCTTGGAATAGGGTAAATATTGACATATTATAGCTGAGGAAGTCACTTATGAATGTTATAACCATTGATGATCTTGTCTGTATGCAAAATTGTTTGATATTCAAACAATCTTTTTCAATGCCAACAACGATGGGAATGTGAATTGAAGGGGCATTCACTGCATTATCTTTGTTTCTTTAGTAGGAAAATCCTTGAGGTATTTTCCTGTGAAATATACATATAATTTCAATTACATTTCCTTAACAAGATCATTGTGCCTGAATCTCAATTGGTTCACTCTATTAAATAAGCAACAGAAATCTATTATTTGTTTTCAACTACTGTACCTTTATCTCTTAGAATGGTGTCTAATTGTAAGTCTAAATATTCATACAACACATTTCATGTCTAAATGAAATTCCAGTGTTATGTAGGTTGTTATTAATATTTTATTATGCCAGATCTCTCAAAGGGCAGACAGAGAACACCAAGTGTCAATTATCTCAATTTAATGTCGGTACTATAAGAAAATTTTCTAGTATCTAATGAAACTATATGAAGTGGGGGAAGATTTTGAGATGAGATAAACATATCATCACACCTGTAACCCTTGAAGAGGTAGGGAGAGGATTGTAGAACACTCTCATGTTTCACCAGTTATGTTTACATCCCACTATGGAATAGGTAGTGAGCCTATTGCCATACACCGAACACATATCCAGACTTAGAGCCATTATTCGAAAATCTAGATTAGAAAAATTTAGTAGTGCACAACTCGGTAATAGAAGACAGGATCTTCTAATCAGCAGTCACACTTGCAACCAACACAAACAACAAAGCAGTTGAATTCAGATAGGAGATTATCAATACTAAGACAATTGTTTTAAATTGTTTAATAAATCCTTGCAGCTGAAAGAACACATGACAGTTCAAAACTACATAATATGTAATGTTACAAGATATTTCAATGTGGCAAAGAAGCAAAGAAGCTATGATACCATCAGTATTATTGTTATCAAGTTTAGCTTCATAACATTTGTTACATTAAATTCAAATGAATTAATTTCAAATTAAATTTTATTATGAATTAGTGTTTGTTTCATTTGTATTATCGAAAATATTTTATAAGAAGATGTTTACAAATGGCTTAATTATCTAAATTTTTTCATCATATTGAAACAATTGTAGAATTCAGAATAAATGGAAGTCTAATGTAACATTGTCGTACGTATATTGTAGGCGAGGCAATACCTACCGTTTCAATTCATTAATATTTTTGGGTTTGTCTTACGCAGTGCGGTCTTCCGTAATCCGGTTGCATAATAACTTCCGTTCTTTTGAAAATGACCTTTAACTAAATTAAATATTGATTTCCTTGATTCGAAATTTCATAGTAAAGGGCTACATATTTTTTTTGTCTCGGTCTTAGCAACTTAAAAGGAAGGATTTACGAAAATGCCCAACACACAAACTCGTCTTTTGACTAGACTTAATTATGATTATAGTGTCACGCCAGATTGCTTAAAGGATGGGCGGAAGGCACCGAATGACAAATATTTCTAGCCTCATACACTAGCTTTGTCTAAATTCATTATTCTCTTCTTAAATCCACGTCAGTTTCGAATAAGGAAACTAAAAGTGACCGTTTTGAATTGTCCCATCCATACTTTACCAATATCTCGAAACGTTCTCAGACGGTCCATTAATGTCGGTTTATAGCGTGTGACAATTCTTAGACTGTCTGACACAGATTGGTTTCCACTTCCGTCCTTAACACGTCATTGTCTAGAGACGTTGGTCTTCGTGATCGATACGAGGCGGAGAGATAAAAAATTACCGGATTATACCGGACGCACTGATATTCAAGAACGTCTAGTGCACTTGGAACAACATTGCGAATGTTTCGGTCGAAAATTTTGGATTGCTGCGTTTCTTAAAAATAAAAAAACTGCTTGTTTTTCGTTTACTATATATCTTAATTTATTTATCATAAATATTTATTTATCATAAATATTTATTTATCATAAATAGATTTAGTTATCATAAAAAGAATATAAAAAATATATTTAAAGATATTTAGACAAACAGGACACTAGATCCTTAAAAGCTTTTTGACTTTTATGTTGTATCCGCAGGATTACAGTGTTACAACATTGTTTTATAATTAGATTGATTTAAAAATTACGTATACGACTATGTTGCGTGACGTTAAAACTGTTATCAACGAATTATCACATACACATCGAACGTTTTGTAATAAATTCTATATAAATATTATCATTGGTAGATATTTATATACGCGATTGCATAACTTAAAAATTCTGTTCTCAGTATGACAAAATACGTTAATTTTATCAAGAAAATAATTCGCAATAATACACCAATACGGGAGCATTATTTTAAAGTGTGGCACATTTTGTCTCAAGGAGAGAAAGCGTTGAAATATGGAATCGAGATAAGATCTGGCCGATGGTGCTCTTACGTTAAACACGAGCTAAGCTTTCATTTGTGCGGTTAGAAGTGTAACTAGCATGCCTTGTTAGATGAATATAATTGTAGTAGTACAAAAATATTATTAACACGTTAAATAAGTACGCATAACGCAAGCAAAACGTTTCACTGACACATTTTGGAGAGTTAAAGCTGTTGTAGTTTAGTATACGTGTGTTATAATATCACATGTGTACAATAAACTAGTTTCGAGGAGTATCAGCGTAGCAGGTATCGGTTGAGGAACCTGGGCCACAACTTGATGGTGTCAGTGACATTGCGTGACATACAATCGGGAGTTATCGAAGGCGTTGTTTGCGTAGCGCGACGCCGCATCGGCTGGTCAATGAACTAAACAAAAACACACCTACGGGCCTACAGTGAATCGCGCTGTGCCATATCCCCGCGTGCGCGATGCACGCCCTCGGGCTACGCCAGTCTCAGCCGTGCTGTTTATTTATAGTACTTATATAGCTACGTAGGTATTGCTGTATTTATTTAATACATGTAAGTATATCATACGGCAATACGCGATAGTACGCACCTTATATAGACCGGGGTTGATTCCTGATGATTATGTACGGTAATATTGTACCTAAGTTTCCAACAGTTTAATTTCATCATAATCATTTGTTTAGGCTTGCAATGTAAGGTGACCCAAATGAGGATAAAGAGAAGTGCGGGCACGGTTTCCTATAAAGAACATTTTTACAAGAAATATTACGTCCTCGCCTAGATAAGCGAGGAATAAAAATGTTTGTACACATAGGAACTTTTCCTTCAAAATTTCATTTGAATCGGTTGACTGGTTCCTTTCACATTTCTAGTTCTGTACTGGAATGGGCACGGTTACTTATTCAACAGGGACGTTACATTAGAACCTGTGAGGTGGTTTTATTGAAGTTGCGGAGAAAGTGTCTAGTAACAGTTATATTGGAAGTAAAATCGCCTCTATATAATTAGTCATATCGTTCAGATTCCCTTTAGGATGTTCCTTCAACTAGATCACATTCTATTATCAACAATCAACGCTTTTCTTTATTATTTCTCTGCACACAAAGTGAAACTGAACGTCTGGAACCTTCCGGGCAAGAGGTTTGATAGGTTATACGAGGTAAACGACCTATTTTATTTCTTAGTAGATATCTAGTTAGATTTAATACCACTTTAATAATAATTGGGAAGTTTGATTTGAAAGTTTTGTTTTCAAATATTCATATATATATGTATATATATACATACATCATCAGCTTGCTGCTCGTCTCAGTTCGCTGTTGGATATAGGTCTCCCCAAAAGGGTTTTATCGATACACCCCACGTTGGTCATGCGGGATTTTGATTAATCAACAAGCTCAATCAAAATGTTTCAATTGTTAATGTTAATATTTTAAAACGAACGCAGTTTAATTAAGTCGCTCTACGTACGCTCGCTCTAAGGGAAAGTGCCACATAGATGTGTTCTAGCTTACGTCGCGTTTTCACTGTGCAAACAGTGCCTCCGCATGCGATCGCTATACGCACGAACACGGACATCGCTGATACTCGAGATACGGCCTCATAAGCCCATCCGTTGTAGTATCGGTGCATTCCGTACATAGCAATAAAATTATTTGCTCGAATGTAAACAAAATTGGAACTGTATTATTAATATCTATATTATATCCGGTAATATTAAGTGTGTCATCCTTTTAGGAACAAAGTTTTATTTATCATATCCAATTTCTACTTACATTCGACTCGTTCCAATGACGTGTATCATAATTTCATAAAACAATTAGGTGTGAAACATTGAAAGACAGTGGTAGTATTCTGTATTATATACAAATGAAAATAAATTTGTTATTAATATTTACATATTAAACTTAGTTTAACTTATATCTAAATGGGATAGTCAGAAATTAAGCCAAACGATTTCTTAATTCATATTTTTTAATAACTGTCGTTGGCACGCTAGTAATAGCGTGGTCGTGGTTCCGTACAAGTATTATTCAGTTCCAATCCAACTCTAAAATCAATATAGCGTATGGAAAAACTTCCAATCAGTGATTAATATCTCGTTTCATTGTCTAAATTTGTTGTTAAGTCACATGGAAACGGACAAATAGATAAATATTTTGTATATGACAGACTCCAATGTTCTGACTTCATTTTCTGGTCAGTGTCTTCTGACATTACAGAATTAACATATCTGCTTTAAATTGAGCGCACTATGTTCGCTTCGCTCCGTTTAGAAGTCCCCGGCTAAATGTAATTGGAGCAAAAATGGCCAACCATATCTGTCAGTACAATGGACATTAATTATAATACATATGTATGTACAAGCTAACGATATGAGCCTATTGACTTATACCGGTCACAAATCCGTACTCCGCACAACTATTAGGGAATATCAAGTTAGAACCCACTAATACTTTGCCCGACCTGGGATTGCAATCTATAGGTCCTAATTCGTTAACGAACAGCTAATCTTTAATAATTTTCGGTATCTAACTCACTGTGGTGGCGGGAGTAATGTGGTAATGTGAAATTACGGCGATAAGTGGCTTCACATTTAACTGCACACGATAAACACACACGAAACAATCGCACGTGCGTGGCGAGCGCCTCTGTGAGCGTAGCCGACGATAGCTAGTTGGAAATATCGGGTGACGTGTTCGTCTGATACGAACTGGTTATGTAATCGTGTCTACTAACCGAAAACCTTACCTAACACTGTTACACACCACGGTGCAGCCTTTGTTACGTTGGGGGCGACGGATGAAAGCGAGTTAAATACAGAACGAGATATTACTATTATTATAACTGTATATTGACATAGAAAAATCGCAGTAGATACCGACATTTATGCGTGTATGTACATATGTAGACTTATCATCCGTCTGCTTAGCATAATACGACTTTTTTGAGCCTAATTTGGAAGCAGAAAGCCCTGTGTGGAGATGTCCTAAGATATTATTGTTATTAGAGATCATCTTGTATTCGAATTAGAGATCAACTTGTTAGATAATTCTATGTTTTGAAGCATTTTAAAAAGTTTCTGCGTCCTAGCTTCAAAATCTGCCTCCTAGCTAGCATTAATATAATAATCATATAAGTAGATACGCACGTATTGCGAGAAATAAAAATATGAATAATGTAACGATTTTTTATAAAACATTTCACAATTTGAGTCTAATACAAGTATCCAGTGAATATTGTACAGTTAGTGTTCGCAACAAAGGTGGGAAAAAGCCATATTAAATTCAAAGTTTATCAAAATTATGTGTAGCCAACGGGAAATATAATTTCGATACTCGCCACTAATGGGTATTACTGTGAGAATGGCTAGGGATAATCGCGAAGAGTAATATTCGCTTCGATATCGATTCGTAAAACGGAGGACTGTTGAAACTTTATTATTACTGTTTTTATACCATCACGTTAGTTCCCTTATGGGGTAGGTAGAGAGCACGAGTGTCAAATATTTGTGTCTATACAGAACTGACGTGCTTTGTTTGCATTCCTCGCTCCCTGCGCATATCGACATTAGCCTTGAGACTTACAGCACTTGTAATTACACAATCTCACTATACATGTGTGAGCAATGGAATGGGGAAAATCATTTTATTCCTTGGACTTGACACTTTAACGCTTCAAAAATGCTCAAGATAGAAATGAAATGACATCAGGTCATTTACGGGTTAATCTTGAATCTAAAAAAAAATTATATAATCTGGCTATGGAACAACAAAAGGATTTAATTGCGACGACGACGAATTATTGAAATGTGAAAGCTATAAAATAATGACGTAAATAAATTCCGAATTACAATCCTAGTCGTCCGCATTGTATTAAAAAATGGGAAATTGAACCAATCAATGCTTTGATCGGAGAGATAAGTTTATAATCATGTTTTTGAATTGCGTAATAAATTAAAAAACCTCTCTTGCAACTTAAAAAAAAACTCAATATGCCATCGCGCTCATATTTATCCGAACTGGTAGACAGGCAGAGGAGTGTGTAATACACCGCGACGTTACACCAGTTATGTTGTACGTACAAACATAGAATAGTGGTGAGCGTAGTACCTAAAACCGGACAAAAAAACTATTTAAAAAGAAACAGAAACCAATTATCAGATAATTATTGATCTGGTTAAACTAGGAGTGAGCCGGTCGCAACAAAAATATTTTTATTACTGTCAGACAATGTCAATCCATTAGTAATTAACATTGATGGTTTTGATTATTTACGCTTTTCTTTATGGGAATGGCATATCTGTTGTTTAATTACAGTGTTGATCATTGATGGTTCTTTATGATTTTAGAATATCTGTTGTTTAATTACAGTGTTGTAATTATTTCAGATAATGTTACTACGGATCTGGTGCCATTTATGAAACGGCTAGAATGCCCTTGCAGATTTCCTATTTTTTATAACGATTCTGTGTATTGCAAGTACCTACATATTATTGCTGTTCTATCTGAATCTTGTGAATCTTATTTTCGAAAAAGACATTCCCACGTGTGATTACTATAAAATAGTCCGTAGGGGCATATACGCTCACGATGTCCGTCTAAAACGTTGGCAACAGATAAATAAATATAATGATATTGTTTAGGTGGCATAGTGTTTGCGTTAACATTCGCTCAAGGTGACCGCCTCGGAGTCGCGGCTCACTGGGCATCAGTTGGAATACTCTTGTTATTTGTTTGTTGCACCTCCTGTGTGCCTCACCTGGTTATAATCAGTGCCGTGTCGCACTGCGACGCTTCTCATTAGTTATGACGTAATCAAGAATCTGTTATCTGCTGATTATGTGTCTCATACTTTCTTCGCGTCGGTATTGCGTTACTCACACACGCTACGAGACTGCAGACTGCTTGCAGCTCCAGTTTATCTTTATTGTATCATCACGTTAGGTCAGTTACGGGTTAGGCAATAGTTACACGTCTATGTTGAATAGAATATTTAATAAATTGCTTTGAAGTACCCTGAAAGCTGTTTTTCTTAAACATCTCCGCGGCTACTTAGATGACGTCACATCGTTCTATATACGCATAATTAAATAATGACGTATAATTACGTCGAATTAAGAGCGAGTCACTTAAGCACGGGCGGTAGGTAAGTAGCACGGGTAGATGTGCTCGTGTGCCCGTGGCTGTAGTACCCGAAGACCTTGGTCGATGTGAACGCGATACTTTGATAAAGCGTACCCGAAATATGATTTACATTTTTGTTCATCTCTTTTCATATTTATATTCCCGTGAAACTAATCTTTCTATATAATAAACTCGTTTATCATGATGTAAAAAATAAATTTTGCACCATATTATTTGGTTTTATTAATAGAGATATATAGGTATTTACGAGTATGTATGTATATAAATTTCAAACTGAAAATCTCATTTTTCATACATACAAAAACATTGACACTTGATTGCTGTTGTCAATTCCAAAAAAAATATTAAATATTAACTCTGAATTTGCGTTCTTGTGGGGTTTTTTCTCTCGGCGTTCTCCTATCATTTATGACATAATTCCTTTTAATAACCATGAAGAGTAGTTCGCATTTAAAACGGATGTTCTTAATATACACCGAGATTAAATGAACATGATTTGTCCTAAAACATTACATACTCGTTTTTAATGTTAATACATATTATTACAGGCCGTAATATAAATACCTAGTATATCTATATAAATATAAACTAAATTAATTAAACAAATAGAGATCTGTGCTGTAGATGTATTCCTTGTTTTTAAAAGAAATATCGTGCAGCACATCCGTGACAGAAGAATAAATTTATTTAGCATGTTTTTGTAATAAGCACGTTTGTTACCAGGCGGAGGATAGAGACGTACCGGCGGCGCCAGTCGGAGTGCGTGCCGAGATTCGACCAATCGTTCAGCGGCGCGTGCGAGCAGCAGAACCTGGAGACGAGCGCGCTGCAGAAGCGTTTCCTGGAAGGCAAGGCCAAGCGACAGGCCAAGAAGACGGACCGCAAGCCCGACCTGCCCGCCATCAGCAGCAACCTGCACAGCAGCGTGCATGTGAGCTGTGTGAGCTACCATACTTTGATTCATACTTTTTTTTATTATTAATCCTTTTTAAGTTTTTTTCCATTTCCAACTATTATACGCCAAAGACCGTCATGCGAATCACCGCTTTCAATATCCAAAGATCCAATGCGACTATGTTATCGATGTACATACCGCGCAACTTGTTAATGTTACGCTAAAGAATAATATATAATAACATTTGGAATCACAACGTGGATTCAATGGCCGCCCGGGTGTCGCAGAATGACTCAAGCGCCTCGCGTTCACTCATTACATGTATTGTGTTATCGCCGTCTCAATGTCGTTTTGGATCTTAAGTACGTACATAATGTACTCACATTCAATACAAACGCATTTGATCGTAAGGTGAAACTGTAATTCGTATAGATATTATTCTCAGATTAGATTAGTATGGTTTCGATTCTAATGCCTACTTGTGAATTGTAATCCGCTTATACGTACGCACATTTTTAAACATCGAAGCATATTTCGAATTTGGAATTAAAGATGGCTGTTCTATCCGTTCATCCACCTATACCTAGTGTTGATTATAGTTTCCAATTGAGTCCTCAAATGCGTTACTACGTTTACCGTTATTATGGACAAGAGTAATTTAATTGTATTTTTTTTTTTTCATACTTCGCATAATTATTCTTTTTCATTGCATTTCATGTAAGCTAAGAACACGTATAAGATAACTTTCGTTTAACTTTCCATTAAGTAGCGATTTCGTAAGTGGTTTGTAATGTTATTTTTTTATTAATTCTCTAAATTTACGTTAGATACACGTACATAAATACGTTTTATTTATGTACGTTTACATTAAAACATGCAAGTTAATTTTGAACCGGTCGCCGTTATCAGATAAGACTGTGATTTGGTACACGAGCGCCTACTTGGACATGAATCCGATTACAATGTTGTAACCACATACATACATATGTTCAACGCGCAGAGAGTACGCAACGTTGGCGCGTCGTTTCACTTAATAACAGTGTAGTCTCTATATTTCACTTAATAACATAGTGTAAGTAGTCTCTTTATTTCTCCGACGGGGATGATGATGTAGTACCTGCTCTCGTTTTTCACCAGTTACATTATACGCCCCTTGAAGGGGGAATTGTATTACCCTACTGCGGTCACAAATCCAGACTCAGTGCTACTACTGGGAATTTGAAGTTAAAAAAAAAGACTTTGTACAACTACTTAAATTAATTATCTTTAATTAATTTTAAAATATAAAGGTTTATATTACGTAAAAAAAGGTAACATCACGCCTGTAATCCCCGAAGAGGGGGGTAAAGGAATGTAGAAAACTTCCACGTTTTTTACCAATTACGTTTACGTCCCACTATTGAATAGATGATGAGCCTAGTGCCATACACCGGGCACATATCCAGACTCGGAGCCACTACTAGAAAATCTAAATCAGAAAAATTTTGTAGTGCCCGACCCGGGAATTGAACCCAGGACCTCCCGATCGGCAGTCCCA
>DWFO01000573.1:0-19547 GCA_018246595.1 Mimoniades nurscia nurscia
GTAACCGGTGAAACGTGGGAGTGTTCTGCATTCCTCTGCCTACCTCTTCGGGGATTACAGGCGTGAAGTTACGTAATAAAAATAATAAATATCTTGGGACATCTCCACACACGGCCATCTGATCCCAAAGTAAGTATCGACAGACCTTGTGGTATGGTAACCAGACGGCTGATAAACTACATATATAAATATATACTTAAGTAGATGTATTTTTTTTTACACCCAGACACAGAACAAATACTTATGCTCATCACACAAATATTTATTCTGGATGGGAATCGAATCCACGACCCCCGGCACAACAGTCAGATTCACTAACCACTGTACCAACGGGCCAGTGATATAATACGTGATCCATGCGGTAAAATTTACGAAGAAGGATGACGATGTTGATGAAAATGTAAAGAAAGATAAGAAAATTTCGACAATAGTGATACACAAAAGATAAATTGTTATGCTGCGTACAGAGTGCTCAGACCAGTAAAACAACTTCCAACAGAAGAATTAACCACTGATTGGTATGGGACCATGAACTATTTTTTATATCTGCCTACATTAAAATTACACGCTATGAATATATATAAGTACTTATATTCAAAACATTTTTTACATAAGCATTCATTGCCTTTAATATACACGATTGTTAATGGAGGTGGACGACCGGTTAAGCGCAGAATACGCTTGAAGGGTTATACCCTGTACATTCGTTAGACGTAGGTGTATAGATACCCTAGACTCGCCTCGCACGTCTCAACAACGTCTATTAGATCGTGACCCCCGACCCGCCCAGAAATTCGGGCCACAAGAACGCATATTGTTGTACAAATTGGCGGATGATGGGTGTTATTTTGCATAAAAGCCTCCACGGCGCCGTGAACGTTGCCCAACATTAGGGCTCGTTCCCTATTCGAATGTACAAACATTGGTTTTTGTGATGACGTATAAAATATCGAGGATTTTTCGAACAATTTACAAAACTAGTTCACTTTTAATTTAATAGTAGTCTTAGCGCAGTGCTTAAGATTTAAGATTCCTACTCGTGGATCTACGGTTCGAGATCGATCCACCTGACCTGACATCCACCTCTGACCATAACAAAAATATGTGTTATTAAGAAGACGCAGTGAAAATATACTCGTCGTCATCATCAGCTTATTGCAGCCCTCTGCTGGATAAAAGCCTCCCCTGCGAGGCTACGGCCATGATCACCGCCCGGCGCATGCGTATTGGGAATCGCAGAGCACAACTTCTCGCACCGCGTACCTTGCGGCCCGTAGACGACCAGGACATTTAGCAGTGCTCAGACAGACCGCGCCACACCGCGATCTGCCAGCGCCGGAATGTATTCTTACTAATCGCTGACACGGTCATAACTAATGAATATAAAGAAGAAATAGTGTAAACGAAGCATACACCATTTCTTCCTAATTCTGTAAGACCTGTGAGTTCTGTGAAGAAATACTTGGGCAGCGTGGTAGAACACGGCCATGAAGTTTGTCATTGACAATGGATTCGTGTGCAAAATGGAATAATATAAGCATGATGAATGTTGGATTGTATGACGTCACATTATTTACAACCTCTTTATTCGGAAACATTATTAAGTCTTCAGACTAATATTAGATTTGTTTTTGTATACACTCCACATTTAATGTAAGCCAGTAATCTTTACAATTAAATCATAGTCCAAATCTGAAAATTATCAAATAAGACGCCTGGGGTAAAAAACTATTTACACGCATTCGTTTTAAAACCAAACATTAATTACTGCTCACGATTAAGATACATTAATTAAAATTTTAATTCAATAAGAACATGAATATTAATAACCACTGAAGATATCTAAATACATATAATATTAAAAAAACTTAAGTTTAGCTTTTCAAGTTACGGTTAAGTTATTTTTAAGAAAAGGCTAAAGCTTGACATTATGTAAATTAGCAACAGATAATAGTTAAACTATTATTTGGTAGTATTAGTATAAGTATATCTACAATGGACTCGATATTTCAAGCAGATGGAAAAGTATCCTAACAAAATCCTATTGTCTAGACAAATTTAGGCGGATGTGTAGCTTAGCCGGTCAATGTTGAAGTTAATCGCAAGTTTACAACATCTCGAGTGTTAGATTCTGCTTCATAATTAACTAAAATTTATTTTAACATCTATAGTCATAACATAATTATAAACTATTCATGTTAAATTTATTTTTAATTCCCCACGACCGCGAGGTATTCCTTAAGACGATAATTTTACACCGCGCCTGCTAACGTTCGATAGAATGTGAACGTTTTAGAAAACTTTTTAGCAAATTAACACTCTAATGAGCCACATAAATACCAAGGAACAGTTACAAATGCACAACGCGAATGTACTTGACCTGTACCATTATTAATATTTGAAGAACATTCAACCGACCGATAGCATCATTAGAACCAACGTGAACGAATGCTCAATTAAACCATTCACTCCTCATATTATTCATTCCAATTAGTACAGCACAGTCTAAGTGTATGCACGATAAGTTACCGGTTAACATTGCTATTTAACTAGGCATTTTACGATTGAAATGTTATAATTTTTCATTCGATTTCACATACCCCAGAACGTTATTCGTTTTTGAATTTCGAAAATAACGTTACGTTTAGAATTGGATTGTGTTTTACCAATAAGATTAAGGACGTGTTTTAATTTAAAAGATAATAGACAATTTATTTGTTTTCAATTTACTATTCTTTGTTGAGTTTGGACCCGAAGGTCTAATGTCCCATTTTAATTCTGCGGCGGTTTTTTGTGTTAATCTCTAATACTGACTGATCACTGACGTCTTCTAAAGACTTTTATAAATGTTTCATCCATTTTCATTAGCACTTCTCTTGACCATTCTTTACAAATTCGATAATAGGTACCTACATTTCCAAATACATATAAATAAACCCTACTTCAGAATTGTTTGTTATACATAGTAACATGTGATTTGATTTGCCCCGACTAGCATTTTCTACTCTGTTCACTATACGGTTTATTTAAAGTCCGCGTAACTTGGTAGTGATTGGTTCCGTTACATTTGTTCCGTTCGGGATCAGCTCCCGACTCACTATGAGATCCGGTTCGGGCTGATTTGTTTCGTTCATTGTTGTTATATTCGGCTGCATAATTTGTTTATGTTTAGAACTATTTAAATTAAAAAACGGTAGATTGAAGCGCTGATATTTAAAATTTCATTTTCGGTGGACAATGCGTGTGCTTATATTATGTTTGTATATCGTAGAGAACAACTATATATAGGATTTTATTATATTATGAATAATATTACTAATGTACATCAGACATACATAAACAGAAACACGAATTTGTCGTTTGCGCAACCCGCCTTTATAATTTACAATAACTCACTCACGAATATTTGTCATCCAGCCGGGCTCGCCTTTTATCAAAAATGGATTCCGATGCATCGATCATCGATAAAGAATCGATAAAGGAATGATTAATTGTGCTTAATCGATATAATTCACGGAGTCCCGCGGGGAACGAGCTCACGAAATTATGTACACGCGTGACACGTCATCCTGACACGCACTTTCGTGACAGACCGTGACAAATTGTTGTGACAAAATATTTCAACAGTTGCATCAATCCTGCACTAACCCTCGTCACCGAACGTAACTCACGTAAATCCTTACATCGTCAACGTCACTAGAAAATTATAAATCATATTGCTAGACTAATAGAACACAGATTCACTTAACAAGGATCTCAATAGGCGATTGTGATATTTGCGTATGCGTAACGCATAGACGATGATGTTGCGTTATCAATTTGAAATTCGAATGAATGGAAATTCGGAAATAAATGCATGGTATTCGAAAATATGAATGGAACAGTCGTGCGATCGGTTGAATGACTCTGCGAACGGAAACCGTTTAATGTATGCAACTTGAAACGTTAAAGTTATAAAGTACGCATGTAAAACATCTGCCGTGCCACACTAAAATATTCATTTAGTTGAAATAGTCGATTCATTCATAAAACTTAGCACGACAGCGCGAACTTGCAATGAATGCTGAAGCAACGAAAGGAATTGAGCTTTCCATATCTGTTAATTTACTTTATGCTCAAAGCCATTCACGTGAGCTTTTCCTTCAATTCAAATAAACATGAACAGCCTCAAATTGTTTGCCACTTTTGATACCAGTTACATTTTATACGATCGTACAATTGTTTATTTTGTAATAACAATGGTGTAAGGCTATCAGTCAAAAAGCTTAAGATGTTTAACGAACAAATTATTTTATTATACATTGAAATATTCAAAAGAGAAATTTGTTATTATTTTTATCATAAACTGAAACATTTAAGTTTTAAAAGCGTTTGCAATTTGTAGGTAGGCACTATCACGTGCATAAATTTTATGCTGTTGTAATGAGGCGTTATATTCTGTGTCGACATTGCAAGTACAGTTAAGCACAAAATTTTTAGTTTCATTATGTTTTAATTATGACTTTTATTAGTGCGATTGTAATCGAAACGATTACATGCACATTTATTACAAGTGTACAAATCGAAGATGATTTAGGTGGTGAAATCTTTAGGTGTCAAGTAAATTCGATTAGAACGAAACACAAATCAACGTACACGCGGCATTCCCAGTACTTTGTTCAAATAATAGAGCAGATTAGAGCTTTCTATCGATTATATTATTTCAAACGCGTCCCGAGTCGACCTCTGACACAAATCAAATTCCGATGACTGGTCAATACCCTAGCATAATGGTATTATGATACAAGGTGCTATAACTACTCTTTTTTTCGTATATAATACGCCTATTGTTTGTTGTAAACGATCGCAGCGCGGCTAAAACGGCATTTCTCGCGCCGACGCGAGACTTTTGTAACGGAAACGGAACTGAATACTGACTTGATGAAGTCATTAATCTTGAGTTTAATCCGTCGTCGTATGATTTCGCATGATCAATTCATGAAATCATAAAGGTTATGAAAGCGGCATGATTTTTAGGATGATTTGATTTTTTATCGCGCCAGTCGCGGGTCGCGGGTCGCGGTGTGACATCGATACGAACAGGTCTCGGAATTTTAATGAAACGTTCCGTTTGTGTTGTAATTGGGAATGAGTGCTTACGAGTGTCGACGGTCGTTCCATTCAACGTAATCGCTTATATACTTTCAGTTAATGACGTTTTATAGATCTAAATATCAGATTCCCATACGCATAAATGTTTTGTACTAGAATGAAATGATATTTTATTGTATCAGATCTGTCCATGTTTCCAATTTGGAAATGAGATTTTTGATTATTAACATTTTATATGATGTTATACTTAAATGTTGATGAATATTTGAGATTACACCTACATATCTGATTGTTGGTGGACTTTTTTATATTCTACTTAATTATTAATAACACTGGTTAAACTATAAATATGGCAACGTTATGTATATTACCATAATAATGTTATGCAATTATCTAGCTGTAAAATGTAAATGAGGTAGAATACAACTGCGGTTTGAACATTACTTAACATAGAAAATGTTTAATCTCAAGTCATCGTTAAACTGAGATTAAACATTGTGTATTATGAGCTTATATATTTTTTTCTATTTCTATTGCATAGATTGTCACAGTTACCCTTTTAGCTATAACAATGCTCGTAATGGAGTTGATATCGGAGATGTTCGAATGCTGAGTCATCTCGCCCACTTCCCATGATAGTCGTCCGTGTCGCAGGCTCTCGGAGATTTTTGGAGCACTAAATCAAATTGTTAGCTCTTTGATTTTATACCATTATAGTATATAATTATTATAATATAAAACCGGATTATTACTTACTATTTCATAAATGTATTATAATACGTGATGATAGATTAGTTCACCTCATATAAAACATTTATTACCTAACTAATATTAAATGTATCATAATACCTACGTTGTGTTATTTTGAATATAGCGATTTAAGGGAATGAAAAGTTCACCTATCTCCAAACATCTTAATCATGATTTCTATCGTATTTGAGTTTAAAACTAGACGTAGGTATTTATATCCTCAGAATAAAGTTTTGACAGTAGTCTGAACAGTTTCAATTCAAAATAAAGACATATCTGAACAAAATGTTTTAGGTTATGGGTAAAATCCCCTCAAGGAAGGTTACAGTCCAGCAACTTGCAGTCCTAGGCCTGATGATGACGACAGCGTAATTGTTGAAATTATGATATATTTATATTTTTTATATCCTTGTAACACGAAGTCAAAATTTTAAATGGAAAAAGGCAAACAGCTATGGGTGGCTAAATTCACGATACATATCAACTAAACTGATTTTCGGTCAGAACCATTGTTGCGAATAGATAACATTCAAACATTGGTTACAATAAGTTGCTCTCATTTTTTATACAAGCGTTAGATAAACTTGCAATTTTATGCCATTGTTACTTTATCGTCAGCCCCGAGTTATTTCAATATAAATAATTATTTATTTGATATTTTTAACAAAACCGATATCACGATATGATGTAAAAAGTGGTGTTTTGAATTATACTCATTCATTTTCAACTAATGAAAACAAGGCTCGTGTTTAAAGGTTTTTAGATCAGTTTCAGAACTTTCTACTATATGAATTTACTTCCTACAGTTTGATTTCCTTGTATGGATAGTCCTCCCGTTCTTGATTTTATAGCTTGTGTCAAAATATACAACATATCTACACGAATGAATATCAATAGCTCACAATTATGATAGTTGTCTATAGTAAAATATTATAATCTGTCCTAGTTCTTTAGACAGATATTGTATTCGAGTTTGGTTGCAACGGGAGCCATTGTGGCGCGGACAATGCTGACTTCACGTCGACTGACGACTTAATGTCCGTTTGAAATATTCATGACCTTAACATTGTATCGGGCGGTACTTGCCCTGTCGTGAAGGAACACGCCATTAGGTTCATTTGAACGCTCTCAGCGCCCTTTTGTACGTACATTTAAGTTAAAAAAAGTAAATAGTAAGTTTTTAAAAAAAGTACCTAAGTTTTTTTTTACTTTTTTTACATTTAAGCTAGTATTATAAGTCCACAGAATTTGAAGTATAAGCTAATCAAATTAAAAGGTTCAGCTACTGTTATTAATGCATGATGTATCAAAAGTATTTTATTTTAAATACAAACTAATGAGTCACGGTAATATATACGTGGTCGTAAGATAAATATAAATGTGAAATTTTGTCGGAAATGGTAGTTAGTACTATACGTTGAGATGTGTAATCAGTTTAGGCAGCTTCGATTTTAATAACATAAATTGTATTTGCATACAATCCCGAAAATATTAAGTTTTTCTTTTGTTAAAATGAAAGTTACGTAAAACTTTATGATGCAACTTTTAGTCCGAGCAATAAATGAGCGAACTTCGTGAAACTTCGAACTAGATAATATGTTTTGGAATATTTTGAAAACGCTCAACAAAAGGCACGCGAATAGTAAAACACTTTGCACTAAAAAATGAACAATGAATAATTGCAAATAAAAAGGAACAAAATGTCGGTCGGCAGATGAAAGGTAGTGCTCAAAGGCTCCGCACGTCGAGACAAAAGCCCTCGTAAAGACTAGTTCGAGGAAAAGAAATTTTGCACAACTTGTGACGCATTGTGTGCGCGAGTGTACTGCTAGCGAACAGAGTAGTCTAAGGAGCGGTTGCAACATTTATGTGTTGCAAATTTTTATGGCTGCCTACTCGACGATTTAGTTCAGGAATATTTTTATTATGGGTCGTGATTTTCGGCCTCATTGCTGTACACAGATGAAATAGGTACAGATTTTTTTTATCAATTAGTTGTATATAAAAGTAATAAAAATGACAAATACTGTAAATAATTTTGATTGTTTTCTATTTCATAGTCGCGTACGTATCATATTTAAGATTCCAAATGTTTGTAAGTTTAACACAGATAAAATGATGTTGTTTCGAAATATGAAGCATTCGTTGCATTAAATTTTGATATTGCACTATATCGATAAAAGTATCTATATAATCGTAATAGAGTACATTTATGTAGTGTGGTAGTATAGAACGTCATGCGCTGACGTCACGTAACTGTATCACATCTGGACGACACAATTAATCTATATACATGTGTAACGCGGGGCGGGGCGGCGGCGACCAATCATTGGTAAGCGGCCGGGTACGCATGCGCAGTGAGGCAATACCTATTGTGTGTTACAGTTACTGAATTGCATGCCAAACTGATGTTACTCATACACGGACATGAACACGCTTGTACACAGGACTGTACTGATGTGTGTTTGGGTGTCATGTAATCTCATTTGTATTATCTGAATGACAAACCCATTTGGTAGATTTTTTATGAACTATTGCATTGTGATACGAACAAAAAAAGATTTGTTTTATAAATAGTTTATTGTTAATATTAAGACATCTTGCTAACAATAATCAATCCATGGTACATGTGTTTTATAGTGTCCTATATTGATTTAATATATACAATTTGGTGAGCAATTGATTTATATCATAATGTATATTTAAGGTAACCACAGGCGACTGTCATAAACAAAACAAAACACAGCTCAACGCACAGCTGACAGACGTGTCACCCACGCCCTCGAATATAATATTTATTTATACACCACTAACTATTAAATTAGCTGCTCGATCTAGATCAAGTAGGGCCACCGCGACAACTAGGGCTGCCACCAGGATAACAAAATTTTATTAATCCCAAGATTTATATTAAGAAATTAAATAACTTAGACATCATTAACTTTGGACAGAAAAATCACACTCGTATGTCTAATCATTACTAGGATTGGGTGTGACTCCGCTTTGCACTTAACTACTATTAGTTTATAGATAACAATGGTGAAGTACAGATTGAATAGAGAGAAAATAAGTACTGCAGTTAGTGGTATATTACAAATATTTCACATCATAGGGAGCAGTGTTCATAGGTTCCATAAGACTCAGGTTCCAAGAAACATAAGTACATTCATAAACTTCAATTGTCCACATAACGACATGTCTGTACACAATCGTTTTCTATATATTCCATAGTGAAATCACGTAGTCTAAATTTCCTATCTCAGTTTGATTCAACAGATGGTGTCCCCAGCAATAATTCATTGATCTAGGGATCGATCGGGGATCAATATGGATGAGGTTTCATTCATACGTCAAACGGTGCGCCTGCGCAGATGCGACGATAACCAGTACAAATCTGATTTATTTATTCTACAAGAGATAGAAGAGGAAATGCAAATGGCGGACCGTTTTGATGTTTAACTGATTACAGTATCATATATTTCGCTGGATATACGAGCTATTTACTTTCATGTATTTAATTATCAACTATAATTTTGTAGTGCTTTACAAAAGTAATTTAGGTATGTATAATAATTAAGAATAAAAATTATGTATAATAATGTATAAAAAAGTATGTATAATAATTAAGAATAAAAATTAGCTATAGGCTCACTACCTACTCCGTAGTGGGACGTAAACGTAATTGGTGAAACGTGGGAGTGTTCTATATATTTTTTGCTTACTTCTTTAGGGATTACAGGCGTGATGTAACGTAAAAAATCATATGAAATATAAACAAAAAAAATATATGGAATGCTTGGAAGAAATGGCCCTTAAGCGATAAAGCCGCCCATATTTTAAATTAAAATTCGCCATATAATTTTTAATAATTTCATATAATGATGTGAACAATAAAGACTTTTTTATTTTGTTTTATTTTAAAAACCAATGGATTAACTCGTACACGAAAGTAATTACCTCACAATGAGACAGATTTAATATTTACCAAGGGTAAACCAAAAATACAGTTTAGAAAAAATCACGATTTTAGTGTGATATGTAGCATCACAACACTATTGATTTAAGCCAAGAAAGTATCAAAAAGCAGACTGTATTCACAAATGGTCGTAACATGAGCAATCGTCCTCGAGAACTCGGGTATCTTGAAATAAATATTGCTATTTTCTTATATTCTTTAAACGGACGTCGCGTAAGTGATCGCAAGGACTTCGTTATCGCTGGCAGATCTGTAATAAACTCATGCGAGACCTTGCCGCCGGTGCGCCGCGACCTTCAGCACTTAATAACGGATCATCAAATTCGTATTACCCGCCATATTGGATTCGTAATCCGTAAACCGCTTATTGCGTAACGTTGCCGAGATCTTCTTCTATAAAAACATAATTAAATTATACGTGGTATACCAAGACTTTAACACATTTGATTCTGAGAGAAAATTCGTAGCCAACATTGGAACAAGGGTTTGATCATAGAGATCATGATGAATTTTGATACGACAAGCGCAAGAGTATTTTTGACAAATATATATAATACAATAGTTCAAGATATCGAACGTTTCAATTGAATAAACGTTCTGCTCATGTTTATGCCACCTATAGCCTATTGGTTATATAGGTTAAACTTCAAATGTAGGATGTCGTTATTTCACATTTCATATGCAATTAATGAACGACAAAATCACACGACTCTAATTATATTTACGTAATGCTTTCAGCGACTATAGGTAATCATATGAAAGAAATGCCTTGGAGATAAAGAAAAGAGCTGAAGAAAACTCTCGACAATTATAGTATTGATTGTGACTCGTATTTAACAGTGTATGTTATGTACACATATAAGAATGTATTGCAACTCTACATTACAATTTGACTGCCGTTTTTAAAACTATGTTGACGTCGTTTGACCGCTGCTTGACATTAACCTTATTTAGGAATGTGGATTTTAGTGTTTTTAGTTTAATCTGCGTATACTTTTGATCCTTAATTCAACATATGTTATAATTTTGTAACCTACGAGGTACGCAGTCATTAAAATTATAAAAAAAATACTTAAATAATTACGCCGTCTATTGTTTATTTAAGATATATGTATGTATGTACTTAAAAGGTTAAGAAAAGCGCGCCTATACGTCAAGTTACGGTTTTGTATTTAATTAAAAGTCACATAGATACGAAATCGTAATTTTTTCTTTTCATTCATGTAGAGTATTGATTGTTAGATCCGATGTCACTTAGTGACATGCCACGGATGGAGGCGCGCTGGAAGCCCGTCCGGGAGATGATGCAAATGTAAGATTGCCTCTATTAGCGTGTATACAGGGTGTTTCGTTTTATATAACTAATAATAAAAATTCTAATATAAAACTAATTTAAGGTTAAGTTAATAAAATGAAAGATTAAATAATAAAATTAATTAATGTATTAAAGTGTTATAACTAGATTTTCAGGACACAATATTTTTAATATGTTTTTTTTTGCTTTATATAAATTTAACACTACACCTGTACATACTCTCCGATTACATTATTTTGTTTATTTATTTATCCCTTATTCTAGTTAACAAATGGTGGACTTAATGACAATTGGCATTTTTTGCCGTTTAACCGAGGATCGATGAGAAGTTGGAGCAGACACCTAATCCTCTTAATTCTCTTTTGATCATTAATTGATTTTGTTTTAGAAATAGCTATTGCTAATGTACAGAGTACTAGTAGATAATTTGTTACATATTTTTTTTTGTATTTCATCTAGACGATATAAGTTAAGATGGCCATGATCGATTTAAATTGTCGTTTAAGATTAACCGATACCCTGAATAGTTTTGATTTTTAAATGGTTGATTATTGGATATTTTATAATTCATTTGCTAGATGGAGTGGTCACTTGGGAACAAGTGATCATCGTGTTCCAAGACGCTACGAATATAATTATTAAATATGCAATAATAATAACACCGCGTATACAATTGTCGTTGGTCGTTCGTTGTGCGCGACTGTCACGGTGGTGGCTGCGGAAGTGTGGCAACCGGACACTGGAGGCGGTGATGGCGACCACCGAGGACGGCTATCTGTGCCGATACCTTCAGTAGGTACTGTCACGGTTGTTTGTTTGCATAAAATTCGTTATAATTGCCATTTATAATTCATCTTCTCGTGGTACTTAAAGTTCGTGAATCATGTTATCGGATCAAATCTATGAATAAATGAAATTGGTTAGCGTACGGTTATATCATATTTTAATAAATACGTTTGATGATGGTGTTAATCTTCGTGGACGATCCAGATGCCAAAGCGCCTTCAACACATGTTTCTGCTATGTTGTAGGGTGACAATTAGAATAAAAATACTTCAGATATCATTTCTAGAATTTCATCGATTAATGAGCTCAGGCAACATTGTCGTCGCAACCACATCTAGTAACCGATACTTCTCAGATCGGGGCATGACCGTCTAACATCAAATACCCGTTACCCTCAATTCCGTAACTAGTGACATTTCAGCTGTTCCGTCCCCGTGACACTTGTAAACAGAATTACAGAAATCCGAGTCATCTTCATCTGGCTTCAGAATCAAAAATTGCTATTACTTATTCAACTGGAGTCTAGGGGTTACGGTTCAAACTTTCTAGCGGTTGATCTTCGTTGAAATGTCGACTTTACCGTTTCGTAATAAGAGTTAAATTGAATGGACACTTTCGATCGGGTGCTCATAAATTTCTGTGCAGTTTCACGGGAAAAACACCTTTAAATTAAGCGAATTGAGTGTATTTTAGAAGATCTCGGTTTGTAAATGGTTTAAGGTGCACTTTCCGCGCGGGTCACGGGATGAGTCCAACCTTTCACGCGTGGTTCGTTCCACAGTGAATACGGACTTGTTGTTTACGATTTCATTGTAACGCGAAACTTTGTAAACTGTTGATATTCTATTAAATTATGAGGTGAAATAAGTCAAATCAAGCTTCTTGCAAACGTAAGATTTAACAATAACAAGAAACTAATCTCAATGTACAGAGAAGAGGAACAGAAATTATTATATTGATTTTGGTGTTATATCGTATTCGTCAAGCGATTAGCAATGACACGGTGGTTGACCGTTATGTCGAAATTATTTTGTGTTAAAAATTTATTGAATAGTTTTAAAGTTTAGTTCTATGATTCATTTTAAAATCAAAACAAAATATATCGTATTTAGAGGTCACATAATTGACAACAGTTTAATTTAGGTACAATATTCTCACTGAAAAAATACATTGAAAATATCTATCCGCAATTAAAGAAATACTTTATATTAAACTCATACAGAATGGTATATATGGTTTGGAAAGTTTTGAAAACAGGCTTTTATACTCGTATCAATATGAATTTGATAATGAAACACTATTCAAAAAGTCTAAAACGATTTATCACCACTGCGGCGCCACCACTAGCTGGCATTCAGAGCATTTCACCTCATCTCCTTTTAGCACAGGGAGCGTCGTACATTTATTGAAATGCTGTTACTATACGGATTGTATGTTAATCCCGACACCAGCCATCTCCGTAACCTCTCCCATTTGCAAATGTTGATGTATTTTGACATTATTATTTATTTATCTACTTACATATACATCTACACATATCTATGTATTTCTATAACTTGTTGGTCGAGTGGCTGCGAGCGCGACTGTTGATCGAGAAGACCTGGGTTCAAATTCCTGGACGGGTGTTACTGGATTTTTCTAAGTTATGGATCCTCAAAGGATATATCTACAATATTATGTTAGTTTCTTTTAGATGATAACAATATGGAACTGACGGGACAAATTGGGACTACTATGCTATTCTGGAGCATGTTTCATTTATCTGACCGCTTCACATTTATCTCAATATAATGTACTCGCTTATTAATATTATCACACATGGACCGTAGAAATTACCGCAATGTTATGTGTTCTCAACGGCTAACTAAGATTACAGATTCCATAGCCGCAATAATTCTCTATATAATTGGCCGGAAGATTTAGTATAACTACCCCCGACCCACGGCCATGTATCACCGTCATAAACTAAGTTGGTTATATTGCATATGCGAACCTAAAGTAATTCGAAATGAACTTTCAAATATTAAGGTTTATTTTGCACTAAAATTGTTCGTAAAGTTAAGTAGAGGCATTATTGTAAGTAATACTAAAATGCATACGGCTCTTACATTATAATTATTAAGGAATATTAATGTCACTTTAGGGATAACTTGCGGGAGTTGAGTTAATTTGCAATTATTGGTATTTAACTGTAGCTCATTTACGTGTAACTGTTCCGTATGGTCTCCTAACTACGTGCGAGACCTGGTGAAACTTTAATACAAGTTTTTAAGTAGCTCTATAAAACAGACAGAAATCACTTAAAATTGCTCAACGTGCTAACAGTAACTCGGAATCGATATTTGCTTATTGCAATATCCATTATTCGCTTAAGCGTTGACATATTTACGAACTCTACATTAGCGTGTGCGTAAACTGTATTTGACATTCCAATAGTTACTATGTCAGGTGTCATCACAGGAAAATGGTTTACTCGGACGTGTTACACGCGGCTGAAATAAAAACGCGATACAAGAAACTTTGAATAGGTGACATTGAGAATAACAGTACGCAAAAAGTTTCGTAATGCCTCGTCAATGAGTAGGTGCTGGCGATGGTTTGTGGTTAATGATGGATAAACGGCGGTAATCCGGTGACATATGACCCGTTTTTTTACAATACCGTTGTGGTACAAGAATTAAGAAACAGCGGAAAAAAAGATTTATGAATATTGAATGATACTGGTGCTTTATATATTTAGTCTAGCGTAGAGACAAACGAACAACTGATGGTAAGTAAGTTCCTTGAATAAATGTATTTTCTTTTTTTCTATAAGCGCTTGCAACACACAAGGTTTTTAAAGAGACTTTACTTTCCCTTTTCAAGAAAAAAACAAAACTTCAAGAAGTAGGTACAAGTGTATTATTACTGGATATTTAATAATCAAGGTATCTTATGGATAAAGGAAGAAAATAGAGTCATTGATTTTATCACTTCTATTATATAAGTTGTTATTCTGAAGTCCAAGTTGCAACGCATCTATCTCATTGAGTTTTTCTGTAATAAGACGTAAGTATGAAATGAATGCAACTAATGGAAAGAATATAATATTTATATTTTGTTTCTTAAAACTAATTAAATGATGACTACATTTGATAAGTTTGATTGAACTTGAATATTTTCCTGTTTTTTTATATATTCGTACACGTGTATAGTAATAAATACGATTGTAAAAGTATCTTTATTTATTAAAGGCGCAAAATCAATGTATATCTAAAAACAGAAACAGTTTTGCACTCACTATTTTAAACATAAATGTGAATACAGCATATTTTTCGAACTCATTATACAACCGGCAGCAACAAATGTTTGCATCTGTCATAGAAATTACAATTAAACTGTCAAGGAACCAACTTCGCGGCCAATGCATTTGTTATAATGGAACCTACCGCATGAACAAAAAAATATTAATATCATATCTTATATGCTTTACTAAACTGCTAACTTATCAATTGGAATGTTTCCTGCCCGCTAATTATTATAGCAATTATATTGTGCAATTTTTAAAGATAATCCATATATCGAGACACCTGCAGCTTATGGACACCGTATCTTGGTAAATTTTAATGTTTAATGAAAATATAAATGTTAAGGTTAGTTAAAATAATTTTACGAGATGTTGTACAATTGTTTATTGGTATTGAGTTTGGACGAAATATTATTTTATTTAATATGTATTTTTAATATTCTGGTTATAGGTGAACATTCGACCATTTTAAACTTACTATTTTATTGGGCATAGTGCTAATGGGACGCGTTGTTGAACGTATTACATTTTATTGCCTTCCAGGGTTTGGTTACAGTTCTACTAACTTAAAAATCGCTGTAAAATAAAAAAAATAGCGCGGAAGTCGGCTAGCATGTTTGTGTAAGCATTTAACGTTTACCGTGCAATCGCACATCGCATTTAGATTCTACGTGTAATTGATCGAAAGAGCAAGCAATGATGGTACATGTCATACAATAAGAATAAAAGATACTGATATGAAGCAGTGTTTGAATGTTGCGTTTTGTAATGCGAAGTATTTTGTAAGGTGAGAGGTTTGTATTACATTCTTGAGAAGGTTTTCTAGTAATTATTAAGGATTATTATATATGTAATACTCCTTTTTTAAGGAAAATTTATGTTAGATAAGCAAGTAGGTTATTTAATTCGAATAACAATACGAGATTATTTGCTATATGTCAGTCAACTTAATTAACTAACTGAATTTGTTAAAAACGTAACACATGCTACGAGTACAAGTGAAACTTCGTATATATGGATCTCTTTTGAAAATTACCTTTAATTATTTTCCTAGCACATATGCGGCATAAACTCAGATGCCATAGTATAAAGTTTCAAACGAATTGACCAACACGTTAGTATCTATAAAAGAAAATCATCCGCCAGTAATTCTGAACTTTACACTTAAATTTAAACACCAAGGGGTCCTTTAAAGGAAATTGTAAAACTGGCCAGCTTCGCAGAAGGAAGGGCTCGATAAACGATCTCGTAAACCTTACTGAAAGAACAGGACCATAACGCATCAACCACACTAATTCTTAATGCCCTCACACATCACTGTTTATTTTTATTTATTTCGAATTTCATCGCGATATTATTATGTTTATTGCGATTACTATCTCGAGAATTCATTTTTGACGTTTTTATTTAAATTTATGCGATTCCATGCGGCCGTACCAACTTTAGCGAGCTCATATCAATTTTAGTTGCGTCTTATTGAAAAAGTTATAAAGTTTATATTAGAATGCCATTTGTAGATACGTAGGTCAGTAAAATGTTGGCGTATGTGACGCCGTGTGACCGCTCTAAGATTTTATTATTTTAAAAATTGATATTTTATTTTTCATATTGGTCTGCTAACGCGCCCAGCGGGTGGGTACTGTATCGACCTTACAAAATGCTGCCTTATTTTGTAGAGTGTAACCTTTTTATTGCGTTGCATTGTTAGATGCGCTCCTTGAAGGGTTTCAGGGAATCGCAGTTGCGTTTTTGTTATTCCACAGTTGGATGTTTCGATAGCATCTCCGAAATCGTGTACTAATAGTTGTTCCCTATGTTTTAAACGGATTTATTTATTCAAGAACTCATAACTGCAATAAATTTCTCGAGCTCGCTATGGGACATCTGTTTTTCATTTAGTTTGTTTGTGATATTCTTTTGTTTCACATAATGATAATGGATCAACGCTTCAAGAGTTTGAAACTCAGAACTTTAACTGTGAATAGAGGTATACTTTGGTATGACGAATTATTTATCCACCTCTTATTAATCCAAAAGTCAATGTTCGATTAAAAAACTTTAGTAAGTTACGGAAGTATTTTCATTTGTTTGAAAATTTAGCTGTTTTAAATATTTATTACAAAAATACTTTATGTTAATAGGAAATAGTTGAGACATATTTCAATTTTATTAAAAATTCTTCATACATGAAGGAGTTCACTGGCACCAAAATTCGTGACGGCAGATCAATCGCACCATCAAAAAACTACTTAAAAAGTTCTATACTTCCTTACATACACCTTATCTGTACTTATATACATTGCACATGGGTGTATGTAATATTAAATGCAATAAGTAGTGAGCCTATTGCATCAATCAGACTCCAAGCCAAGTTTAGAAATTATAGTCAGAAATTCTAAGCTAAAAGAACCCGATAATTTCCGACCGGGGCGGGGAATTGAAACCAGAACCAGGTTCTTCGAGGAACAGTAGTGGCGCTTTTGAACCATTCGAGTAACGAGACAGTAAAAGAGGTAGTAGGTATGTATGTACATATGTACACTTTGTCGTTGTCATGATACACAAACTCGTGTATATTAATTAGGCTTGCATTAAGAACATCTTGTATAATTAAATACACCCTTGATATGCCATCTGGTAACCAGCGTCTTGATATGCCATCTGTTAAGCAGCTCGGTTTCTGCTTTCTTCACACTTCACACCTACTAAACATATCAAAAAGTGACATTGCATAGCCGCTAATTAAGTCTAAAGTAGCAACACGAAACTTGTATGTTATGAAAAGCTGTAAACTATTAGGAGAATTACGTATTACCAGATCAGCAATATAGTAACCATTATGTGTTTTGCAGTAGATCAAATAGGTGGTTCCGGGAAAAAAATATTCTATATCCCACAAAAAACGGCACGTGTGATACACCTCTTAGCGATTTGCAACATGTTTAGCTACCGTGCTACCAGCGTTTTAAATGAAAAATAATATATCGTGATAGTGATCGGAGAACATCGGCAATCTTCGTGTCGGATCGGCAACGATCAAATAATATCAAGTATTTATGCCCTGATGCGATCTTTATAGCAGTGCTCTATGCGCATGCGACGAATATTTTTCATTATTATACCGTTAGCGGATAATCTTCATCCCGGAATAGAACTGGTTTAAACCTAGGATGTTTACAAACAACAAAATTAGATGAATATATTTATTTTTACTGCGTGAAATAAAATTGTTATTTAATTACTTCCGTTCTCTTATACATAGAAGCTGAATATTGGTATAATTATATGTGAGATGCATTTATTGTTATTGTAATAAGGATATGATATTCAGTAGATAAATGCCACACGATTAAGTATAATATAGCGTAGACGTATTCTCTTTGTATTTAAATACTATTGACTGTTAAAAACTAACCTTTAATTTATAGTATTGAACTATAGCTATTTAATTCATATGGTAAATAAAAGTTTATGATTCACATTATAGAAATGAAAGCTCTAACAAAATAAAACATCAAACATGGTTGTTTCAGTCCCATAAATTTACAAAACAATTTATCATAAACCGAAACTATAAACAAATATTGGAGGCTTTGGCGCTTGTAGGTGGGAAAGGCTCTGGCCGCTCCGAGCGGTTCGTGGCGAGGTAATGGGCCACGACCGGGCACACGTCTAATGCGGGTGTATGGGAATCTAAACTAACGTGATTGAGACTTCTGGGAGTACTTAGGTGCAATTGTTGACTCGAATAACTGTGTTTCAACATTGCGAGCGGTAATGTGAAAGCAACTTGAGGTTTTAAGGGTACTCTTTCCTTTAATACTTTCTATCAACGATCTAATCGTACCTATCTGTGATAGGGTTACATACAACCTACATTTTAATAAGAAATTCTTTTCCTACAGAACTACCATTTGGTACTGGCTATCAGCCAGTTATGTTATGTATATCAACATATGTATGTATTGCTGTTGGAGTTCATTAGGTTATCGCTGCAATTAGCGTTTTTCTATTACTCGGAAAATATAAAGATAAAACCATTTAAAACGCTAAAAACACTTCCCGCACGATGTTGCCTGAATTATTGATATGAGTATTTAATATCGTGGTCTTTAACACGACATATGACGGGAAGAGGCTTCTTGGGTTTTCTTAAGCGCTCGACAAAGTAGTTTAGCGTATATTCTATAAACATATATAGACAGTTTATTGATAACATAGTATTAATTTCGCATTAGCCCCTTGGCATTGGACCTAACTCAGTCTAAATTGCGTTAAGTTTATCTGAACAGTAATAGACGCACGGACAGATGATATTTCAAGATAAAAAGCTATAAAGATAT
>DWFO01000574.1:0-19546 GCA_018246595.1 Mimoniades nurscia nurscia
TATATATGTCGTGTTTTAATACGTCAACACGTCAACCGTAAAATAATCTTTAGTCGCCCTGGCATCGGTGACGAATATATATACATATGTATATGTTTACATACATAAATAGGTACTGAAAATGACGATTTACACCAATGCTCTACGTGTACTTTCAAAAGTACAGACAGACAGACATAGCAAGTTGAAGTGTTCCTACCAAAGTACACACAGTGATATAAAATTACGCCTATATTTCCCCGAAGTGGTAAGTAGAAGAGTGTGTGTCCATACGTATTGCAGAGCGTAAGCGTTTAAACAATAGAATAATAATGAGAACATCGCCGTAGAAGAACAGAACTTTTAACTTTGGGGTATTGAAAAATATTTCATGTTGAATAATGCAACAACATTTAACACTAGATACAGAAAGCACTTGGCATTCAAAATATTGTCTACGTACATGTTTATCATTACGGGAAATTGACTGGAATTAGGACTAGATTTCTTAATACACCGAATAATTCTTCCTTCCGAGTCCTACGGATTTATGATTCAATGTAATCCGAATTATCTTTATCATCGGTGTGATTTTTTTTGTGTATATTTAGTCGATAAAATATAATTGAAATTTTGCGTAATGTGTTGTAATAAAAAAAAAATACAAGGTCATCTGTAGATACATTGATTCTAAACACTTCATTGTTTACGAAATGGATGGTCTTAATGCTTATTGATATTTTCTGTCACTCAACTCTCAGTGAAGGTGTCTTAAACAATAGAAGAATGAACTAAACGTTAACTATCAAAATGTAAATCACAATAAATTGTACAGTTGATTTGTACGAACCCCTGATTGGGTGAAGTGGCCTATTGAGAAATACAAGAAATAAAAAAAAAGTTCATAGTTGTTGTAGTAATAGTCACCTGTCGAATAAAACGAATATGAAATATAGAAAGCACTGAAGTAACAATACCGTTAACTCTATTATTAAAAACACTACAGCAAATATGACTGGCCCTTTGGTGCAATGGTTAGTTGAATGTTGCATGTTGCGCCGGGGGTCGTGGGTTTGATTCCCACCCAGAATAAATATTTGTGTATAAGCACAAGTATTTGTTCTGTGTATGGGTGTAAAAAAATATCTTTTTATGTATCGTATATATTTATATGTATATATGTAATTTATCAGTATATATGTCGTTTAATTATATATTTACTTTGGGATCAGATAGCCGTGTGTGGAGATGTCCCAAGATATTATTAGTTATTATTATTATTACATAAATAGAAGAATATGTATTGTTTGTAACCCGTAGGAGCTTACAGGTTTTTTTGTTTATTTATTTGTAGTCAGTATGTACAGAGTCCGTGATCTGTAACAACTTGTAATATACCAACTTATTAACCATATACCACAAAAAATATTAATTGAGTTCAATTGAATCGAAAACATGAAATATGGTTTGATTCAATGAAATTAGAATTATTAAAAAAGGAAACGAATAATTACCGTTTCTTCCAAATTCAGGTGTTGCTTAGATTTTTTTTCTTCACTGGCACAAGAACTAACGGACTTTAAGCGGTAAAATGCTTAGTTAAACTAAACTTAGCTCTAAACTAAACTTTTTCAATTACTCAGTTTGCTTTCAAAAAACCTACGGCGTCTATAAAACAAGGGCAAACGTAGGTCGGTTGTGAATTTTTGTAGCACTGCGATGGTTTGGATTTATGACCCAATTTTTCTTTTCGAATGAAGATATTTTCCTACAAACTCACCATTTTACTGCTACAATGTTAACATATTACTGCTAGATTGGTACACCAATTTAAGAGTACCTCGTTTAAAGTTGTTTATACGACGTACATAAAAAAAAACTACCTACGATTGAACTTAATAATACATTTACAATTTTGTCTTAAACTTATAACATATCATCAGGCCTCCTTTTCCCCAAAGGTGTAGACAGAGAATTGTACCTACTCCCACTTTTGACCAATTATGCATATTGTACGTGCCAGGGGGTGAAGGATTCCACACACCGGGCACAAAGAAAAATACGACCAAAGTAATTAATGTACTTAATGATAGCGTTAGTTAAGGACGATACGAAACCGAATCCTAGAGTTCAACGGTAATATCCTTCACATATAATAATAATATGAATTCGTTTGAAATGTGCCTAACACGTGTAAAGTTTCTCCGATTCGCGTCGAACGGGAAACACATTGTATTAGCGCTTGTAGGCGTGATTCATATTAATGCGCGCTATTAGCGGCAGATCGAGCAATAAATCCCGTGGGCGATAGAAAAGTTATTTATTCGCGTATGGAGTGAGCTGAGATATGGCGCTGCGTGCCCTCCGCCGATCCACGGTGCGATCGCCGCCCATCGATCAAATGTTCGGGGAACATTGCTCACTTGTGCTACTTACATGTACCCAATAGCGAGCTTCCGTTGGTTATTTAATATTTCTAGAGGGCTTTAGCAGTTTTATTCTTTTATATGATAGTCTGGATATGCAACCGGGGTGTGGCAGTAGGCTCATCCCCTCTCCATGGTGGGACATAGAATGTAACTGCTAAAACATTTTTTGATGTGTACTATACTTATCTGTCTTACCCTTTGGGGAAATACTGGCGTGATATTACAAGTACCTCTTTATTATGTACGTAAACACGTTTTTGTTATAATACAAAAAAAAAGAATGTTTTAATTACAAAAATACACTCGATTCTGCAATGTTTAATAACGGTGTTGGGTCCAATTTTTAGATTCGTTAGATCTTATTTTAAGCAGGTATTCATTCACGGAAATTGAAATCTATTTGTATTAAAATATGCATTTTTCTTACGCAAGGACGTGAACATAAGATCGACTATACGTCCGACTTTTTCGACGTAATAGTACAATAAAATATTCTACTTATTGTCACTGTTTGCTGCAACGTCGTGGTCTCTGAGATCTTTTCGCTTTTCCATTCCCTGTCTTCCGACACCAGATCTCCTTTGAAATGTCCGCATTGTGAGGTCCCCATTGTTCCCTTCTTGTTTATTTTTAAACTTTTTCTTCACTCCAGCACCATTCGTTAGTGGCCTTCGTGAAAGATTCAAGACGTAAATTATAACGTGTTTGGTGCTTTGTGAGTAATGTTTTTTTTTTGGAGATATCTTGACCTACTTTCGTGGACGCGGTAGTGTCAAAATTATGTTGTCTTGCGTTTCCTTCTACTTTCTCATTGCCAAGTACAAATGTGCTATTATATGAAACTTTAGAGAACATAAAATCATTATGCATAATTGTTTATTAAATTGTCCTATTCGCAATATGCTCACCACGTGTTCCATAGTGGGACGTAAACGTATCTGATGAAACGAGGGAGTATATTACACTCCTCGACCTATCTCTTCGAGTATTACAGGCGTGATGTTACGTTATGAAATGGTTCAATTGATATATTTCCCTAATGAAACGGTTTTTTGCAGCTTTTTATTCACCTAACTTTAGTTACGATGTGAACGATTTGTAAATAAATACGTGTCAATTTTGATACCGGTAATAATATGTAGCACAAAACATTAATTTTAAATATTGAACTGTGGTAAATGAAACACGCCCGGATACAGACCTTCCGACTAGAAACTTAAAATGCACAATATGCCTGAAACTAGTGAAAACATCGTCCTATTCGATTTTATGATGCAAACGTCTCATCCATATCTTGTCTCGCATTGGATTAGCACGCTTTAATATAATGAAAAAAAAAGAACAACATCCTCGCAAACACGAGACCACTTTATTACAGTCGCAACACAATACGAAGATATTCATTCTCATTTCGACCGAGATTCCCCATTACATGTTCACCGTCTTCATACAATAGTGCCGTGAATAATAGACACAGAACTGAGATATAAATCTTTCAATAATCTACGTTCGTCCGATATTTATTTATTACATCGATACCGTATCGTGATCTTTGCCGGTTGGGTGTCTGTGTATGCTTGTGTGTGTGTGTGTTTTTTTTTTCTCTCCGTCTACAATAACAATGGTGGATGATTTATAATGCCATATCGCCGGAAAGTGAAAGATACCCTGAATGCATTGGCGAGCAAATAAATTTAGCTGAAATGCGATTTTCACTCTGCCTTATGTAAATGTTTAACAATGTAATATTTTGTATTATTGTCGATTTCTATAGTGTTTGTTGATGTTAGTTGAAAATTTAGTGACACGGAATGCTGTTGGTAAGTACCACGTGTTTTTGCTCATCATTATCATCAACCTGTTACAGTTCATTGCTTGACCCTTTGAAGGGTTATACCCCATGGCTTCCACGCTGGCCATGCGGATTGAGTATCGGCCCCTACCGCAATCTGCCATATTTTTACTACAACTGATTAAATGAATCTCACAGTGGCAATGCGTTTTGAATGACGCTTTTTCATAGTTCTTGTAAAAAAAAAGTTGTGTACTCGTATGTTTTAAACATGTCCGTCCCGTCCATGAAAACTATGATTGTCGCCGAAATTGTTTTTTACTTTAATAAATAATACAATGCTTTTGATCACGTTCTTCTTGAAATTATACATGAATTATATTAAATTAATATTTCACAAGAGAATACTGTCATTTCCGATTCACCGTATAATAATAAACATCTTGAATATTCCTGAATGTCTTGTAATTGAAAAGTGTGTTTTTACCGTATTTATATTATTTTCTTCATTATGTGTGTATGTATACATGTACTACTTTATATTAGAATTTTCATTGTTGTAAATGCATTATTAAGAGTCTAATACATTTTGAACCTTTTTAGTGTGTGTTTTAATTATTTGTGTATTAATTTTAGAGGACTCTTCCAATATTTACAGTGAAAGAATATTTCTAAAAGAGTTATTAGTGACACGGATTTTCCATTATTTCGTTGCTATTACTATAATTTACCATGAAAAATATAATGAAATGGAAAAACGGTATCACTATATACATGTATGTATATGTAATTACGTTGTTATGCGACGCATGCATTAACGTAATCTGTTAATGCAAGCAATGTATTATTTCATTTCCTTCATAACTTAGTCGACACTATAAACATAGTACTATAAATGTGATTGAAAGTCACAAAAAACGCAAAAAAAATACGACAACCGCACGTTAGATTCAAACGGTAAATCTTCTCTAATAGACGAAGAAATAGAAGAAACCGAGCCGCCCACAGAAGAAGCAGAAGACGTAACAGAAGTTACAGAAGAATACACAATATCTGGATCGATACTACCATTAGATATACAGATCAACGACACGAGCAGAAATATATTTATACGTTATCTCACACGTAAGTTGACTAATGAATCCGTATTCTGTTACAGAAACCTTCCGGATCTTCTGTCGCCGCGGATCGAGAAATATTGCATATTGAGCAGAGCAAAATGCAAAATTATTCAAATTTAATCAAAGTCAATGTTGTAACTCAATTAGTTTTAATGTAACTAAAACGTTTCAATACAGTTTATTGACACTTTTATGCTTCAAGAAAACATTGTGTAAATATGGAATGTGATGTCTTCTCTTAATCACGTCCAGTGTTAAAAAAAATTCTTAAAATCTCATTCGAATATTCATTACGATCACATCAACATTTAAGACTATGAGAATATGTTGGTGGACAGGGAAACCCACACACTATGGCACACTCACTCCTAGAATAGTTCTCTTTAGAATGTATGTAATGTAGAATCGAACGCGCACCACGTTTTATTTTGTCAAATTGGCAATGATAACTTATGATGACAAGCTATATAAGTAGTCAAATAACCTGGTGTTTCTAAAGCCTATATAAATTTCTAAATATAAATATTCTTGTTTAACGCATACAAGTACGTCACAATAATACCTCACACAATAGGCTCATCACCTATTTCCATAATGGGACGTAAACCTAACTGGTGAGAGTGTTCTACAATCCTCTGCCTACCTCTTTGGGGTTTACAGGCGTGATATTACGACCTTATTTTCCCCAGAAATAACCAATTTCAACTATTTTGCCTAAATTAACTCTGACAATCCCCTGTTCTTATAATATATTTACCCTTAGCAAGCTTTTCCAATAACTTTATTCACTAACTTGTACTACCCGTATAAAGTACGCATTACTACGAATGCCTCCAAGGCCTATTGTAACAAAAGGTACCTTAGGTTTTTTTATAACGTCGTTGATTCTCTTATCATGTTTTATGTTCACCGTAACATAAATGGGACATTCGTCTCGCAATAAAAATTTAGGTCTCTCAGGCTAGGTATCTAAATTAATAGTCACAAAAAACTGCGACATTGCAGAAATATCTACAAAATTTGTGGCCACTTGTAAAACTATCTTTTATCTTAAGAGACTGGAAAATGACTAAGCAGGAGTCATAAATATTCACTGTCATTCGTGGACAATTGCATACGAAGTTGCACTGTATGAACAGGGTTGTTCATATCGGGTAAGCGTTAAGAGACGAAGATGTCAATGTTATGCGTGAAAAAATTAAAAAATACCCCTAGAACCCCCAATACAAACCAATACGGTAGCAAAATATAAACGTATTTATAATTGGAAATAGACTTCCATACGGATTGTGTCCATTAATTTGTTTGCTTAATAAATTGAATAATTGCAGCGATATATTATTATGCAACAAGACTTAATTTCTCACATCCTGATAGGAGACCCTGTCCAACAGTGGGATAATAATAAGGTTATCGATGACAATGATGCTTAATAATATACAATGAAGCAATAAAACACCATTCGGCGCGTGCGGGAGCTCGCGGCCGGTATTGGCCCGGCGCGCGTTTGCAGATTATCGTCATAAATTTGCATGCGAATATTTCCATGGTGCGGCTTGCACAATGCACATTGCGATTAACTGTATTGGACGACGTAATGAAATGCTCGCCCTAGAATGAAATTAAACCGATGGCGGCGGTGCCGTGAATCTATTAGCCATTATATATGTATATATATTTATATTGATGTTATAAAAAAAACGGCTCCCCAACGCACTTCGCCTGCCTCGTAGTCCAAGTGGTTGCAAGCATGACTGCCGTACGAGAGGTCCTGGGTTTGAAACCCGGGTCGGTTATACGATTATACGAATTATAATGGTCGTTATACGTGCGCCATTATGGAATAGGTGGTGAACCTAGTGCCTTAGTCCCGGGCCTCGGAATTCAAACCCGGAATCTCTCCATTGACAGTCACGCTTGCCACCACTCGAACAACAGGAAGTCAGGCGAAGTTGAATTCAATATTTAAAATGAGGTAGATAACGATTAACAATAATCGCATATGAGCATATTAATTCCACCTAATGTATGTACAATCACAACATCAACTGCAGGCGGCGAATGTGCTCATAGATTTGCTATTATCCCGTATTGTATTATGGACTCGATAGTACTTACATCATTCGTTATTAACGGATTGCGTTCACATTCATTCACATTTACATTATCAATATCATAAATCATTGTACAGATTTATTTGAATCGCCGCAGGTACGTTTGGTGCTTAGTGACTTTAAATAATTTTAATTACATTTGCTTTGTAATGAACTGTGTTTCACAAAACAATATATTATTAAAATTTGCTCTTTTATAAAAAATATAAGAATATATGAATTATATTTTTAACTAATATGTATTATCGTACGTCAGTCTCGCTTATTGTCTCGATTGATGTTAAAAAATATATTAATATAGATATTGCCTTTAGTTTTCGTTGACGAATTATACTGTAGGTACTATTTAAAAAAATTAACATTTCTTATTCAGACGGCCAAGGAGTGTATCTTTGTCAGCGTCCGTAAGTCTGGACACATAACCTAGGATTCTTCATAGCAAGGGCGAATATGCTTTTTATAGGCATACGTCCTATGACGCATCTGCGCTTTCCGTCAGACGAGATCGCGGTCAAAGGCTAGCCTAATAAAAGAATCTCGTTCCTGCCGATTGAGACACAGGCTGTAACGGATTTGATCAGCCGACGGTATTCCTCATAAGATATCCGTTGTTAGCCGTCATGGATGAGTAGGTACTACGTTGAACAGAGCACTCATATAAAATAACTTATAAAATATTCATTATACCGTAAAATAAATCTATGGAGTATATTATACAAAGGAATTGACCGCCCCACTGACCCACGGCTGACCCCACAACGACTACAATGTGTTGTTTTAACATAGTTATTTAAACATAATTTTGTTGCGCTTGGCGTCAACATGCAAGTATGTAGGTACTTACCTACATGTACTGACACACGTATAAACGAAATACACACGGCTACGAAGGTAGCGTTGTAAGAAAAAATATGTTATCATTCTCCCATCTATTTTAAATTTAATAAAAATATTACAAATATCTTTATTTACATATAATACCTACTATATACATATATTTTCCTCCAACTCGCGCCCTCCCTTCACACAGAACAATATCCGACACCTCATACCATGTAATCGTCGAGCTTTACAAAATCACGCGCACACCTCCGTTCTACGTACGACCATACCTGACAACGTCGCGCTCAAAGCCATTCCACGTAAGCCTTACCGCGGAACGCTTCGCGGAAACGCTTCAATACAGCTATTTAATTTCGCGCGCAGCGTCTAGGCTTCCCCTAATTTAATCTAGCACGGCGTCGGCATAAAAAAAAATGGCCGCCCCTTTTATTTGTATGCGTGCGTTGGCACGTACTGACTCCCGTTTCAATCCCGCGCACATATAAAACGTGACCATTCACATTCCAGCCGTCGTGGAATAAACATAATCCGTCACACGCCTTTTTTCCCCAGTCGCTTCCGACGTGATTTAAAAGCGAACATTTGAAAGTATTATATTCTTCCTTACTACGTTCCGTATCTTCTGTGTCCTTGGTCTTGTTTTATTATTTGAATTTTTTTGAATTTTTAAATAAAACTTTCAAATATCGCCTTCCATTTTAAAGAAGTACGAGTATCATATCCTATCAAAAAATCCTGTACATATTTTTGCATGTTTTACATGAAGTGAAAATTTGGCAGCGCTATGAGAAAGTTATATTTGTGGACACCGCTGTATTCAATATGAATTGTTTCAGCTTTCAAATTTTTTTAGGGCACATCCAAAGCTGGTCCACCTTTTTTAGATGTATCTAATCTCAGCCCCGACCGCGGTGGCCGCCCATGAATATTTAAACTCTTGTGTGACAGCCTCCGAAAATACGTTACTCGCATTCGTTTATTAATGTCATATCGATCGCCACTTGCCCATGGGACATCGCTGGATACGTTATATGTAGAGAATTAAATGGGATTTCATTTTCTAGTTCAGAAATCAAACGCGTCCCGCGACGCCGCCGGCCGGTCCAATGTTATTCGCGGAGACCTCTCGGCATTTTGGTTCCGGCTCGTTTGGTATCCGGATTTACGCAGATTTTTCCGCTGCAAATTTACGTATCCTTGTTGCGTTCCGCGGGCGTAATTGTTCAGTGCCACGGTGCGCATTTTTCAACATAATAATTTCCTTTATCCCGCTCGGAATAATGAAAATGTACCGCTGTTCACGTCTATTCTGTCACAGTAACGGTCGTATCGCCGACAAATGAACACGAACGATTGGCATAATAAAAGTTATATATTTTACATCAATTCGCAACTTTTATACTTTACACTAATATAAGAGGAAAGTTTATAAGTACCCATCAATGAAATTTACATACAATTATACCTTATACCAAGTCTACGAAGTCTCACATGGAGTGGTTAGTGGTCTTACTAGTTATTACAAAGAGAATATATTATAAAAGTATTCGCTTTATGCTGTAACAACACCTAGATTTCAATATTTTCAAAAGAAATTTACATGTTTGCCTGTTCTTTCAACACGTACCTCGCCTCCCGCCAACAATGAGTCCAGCGCGGCGTTTCAAAAACCACACGGTATCAATTGGGTAATTTTAAATAGTGCCCTATACGGCTTCGTTAGAGGTTGATTGTGTACCGCGAACGTAACTTGTCAGGTAGCTCTAGTTAGGAAATTAAATTCTCGTCGTCCAGAGACTTGTCCGTACATAATATTATATCGGCCCATTTATGCCCGGGATAATTCCGTCAGGGGGCATGGGGATGTCCTTAATTTATTCATACTCTAAAATTGGATCGGTCACTCGGCTGATGATAATAAGTCACGAATTGGACCATTTAATACTTGACCTACTTGATTAGATATCAAAAATTAACTTCATCAAAAAGCAACTTATACGATTAGATAGGAGAATTTATGTCCAATTTAGGTATACTGTACATTAAAATATTTGTATGAGTTTAATATTATCAAATGTTCACTTAAATTGACTGCTGTAATAGGTTCGGAATATCATTTAAACTAACGTCTTATTAAAGGCCAATTAATATAACTTTGATACCAACTTATATAGGTATGTATAGATCTCTTAACTTCACACCACACTACTATCGTTATAAATACTGCTCTTTTATAAATTATTTTTCCTGACAGATATATTATTATGATATGTGTATATTTACAATTGTGTTTTCCAAAGTTAATAAAGTAAAAAGTTAGACAAGAGAGACATCACATACACATATTTGCACAGTTTTTCTTCAGCTTAAGCACATGTAAAATTATTATTAATTTGAAATTAAATTAAATTCAAATGAAAATCTCTTCACTGATATACTTCTATGTTATGTTATGTCGTAAAAATGATACTGTTTTTATGTCCGTACAGTAATATTTCTTTCATTTATGTTCTATTTTCTTTTATTTCACATATAATATGAACCTTAACCGTTGCTTATTAGAGTTCTTTTCTCCACAGATCCGCCTGAGATCACAATCCGACCGCGCAACCTGCAGGTGCGGGCGAACGGCATCGCCGCTTTCTACTGTGCGGCGCGTGGGGACCCCGTGCCTAACATACAGTGGCGTAAGAACGGAAAACGGGTTTCCAGTGAGTGGCTTGTCTTACTTTTTTCAATAAATTCACGAGTGAATACATAAAAGAGTGAATGAATGAAAGAATAAAGGAAGGAACGAATGAGCAAATCAGCATTTGCACCTTCGTTGCACGGTCACCACCGTTTATGAGTCAATCATCCTTTCATTCTTGTTTTTGTCAGTCTCTCTATCCCTTCACTCTTTCCATCTTACATTTTATACCCACCTATTATGCTAGCAGCTTGCCATGCTGAGCCATTACTAGAAGATCTAAATTAGGAAAATGTAACATCCCGATCGGCAGACGTGCTTGTAACCAACACTACCAACGAGACAGTTGAATAGGCATAATATGTATTTAATATTACCTCTGTAATATATAGCTTTAATATATAGCTGCAGCCTGCCATTTCTCTCGCCTATTATGTTTTTCTACTAGGTTATAAAACTTTATTTTCTGAACAGTACATTTAAAAAAAGTTATACCATAAACTTTTATTTCCTACCATAAGTTTACGACGAACTGTCATGCAAGGTGTCATTCCCTATTTGTACGTTAACCCCTACGAGATCGATTATCAAAAAAAGTTACAGACATTTTTTTTTAATGTCAGGTAGTCAGGAAGCACTGAAAAAAATATCCAAGTTAAAAAGCTTACCTGTACCAAATCAGAAACTTCTATACGTTTATTGAGCAGTTAATAAATTATACTTATACATATGTTTAAAACGCATCGACCCCGAATACTACGAGTTTGTCTAAGCTTAACGAGATATCAGATGCAGCGACTTAATGGGCGTTACGTAGTCGTGCGCTATAACTTCGTAGCGCACAGTTTGTCGCGGGCTGCGTTTGACGTCGTGTTTCAACTTGCACACGTCCAACGCAATCGAGGGTAATGCTTCACCATCGTTTCATTGTATTCATTCCTATATCTATACGCGTGTAAGAAGTAAGTAACGAGAAAGCTTGTTTTAAAGGACGTAGGAAATATTTTCATCGTCATAATCGGCAGCCTGTTGTCGTGTGCTAGTGTTAGATATAGCTTACCCTTCAAGGGATTTCTTACCCATAATCCCCACACTGGACATGCGAGTCGGAGATCCCAGAGCATGTATACCTGTGATAAGTGTACACATTGGTTAAATCTAACACCAACCGGACTCGACGATGAGAACAAAAAAAAGTCCACACGTCAATTGTTGACCTCAAACAGTACGAAATAAAAAGCCGGCCCGAGGCTTTATGCTCAAATTCGCGACACTCACCACCCTACATGTAAATCTATTTTCCCCCTATTTTCACTTTTGTGTTTGTTGGGTATCTTACCGCCATTCGCAGTTTTCCGAGCCAGCGGTCCGCTTTGACGGATAGTTTGAAGGACAGACGGACAAATCGAGAATAAAGTTTGATAAAGCAGATAGAATATGATATAAGATACGGAGGTGTGATCGCCACCATTATTCTTTTATGGTCGGTCTACGGTGACAGATACGATTACATATTTCATAGGGCACGATCGAACTACTTAGGTGTCTTTCCTACTTGCGCTGTTTGCGCGCTCTTAGACGCTGACTTATTTTCAATTTTTACAATCTGACAAATAATGTTCATTAGCATACCTTTTATTCAAACCATATTTCAGTGACCTTTGTCGTAGTACATCTACCAATCTATTCGATCGATTATATTATTTGACATCAGATACAATACAAACAATGAACTTCAATATCCAAGACTTAAAAACATAATCTACAACTTATATGTTTATAAATATAAATAAATAAAGCCTTTCTTGTTGATCTTAGTTTAAATAACAAAACTTATGCCTAAGAACTCATTATTACTAACAGAATTCACAATCTGATCTGTATGTAGGTATACATATGTAATTTTAAATCTAATTAATAACAAATGAAATGTTGTTCGAATATTTTTCTAAGGACATTCAAGCTACTTCCATTCTAGAACTATAATTCTGATTGAAGGTAATGTTCTACATTCCTCTGCCTACCTCTTCGGGGATTACAGGCGTGAAGTTACTTTTTTTTGAAGGTAAAGTTTATATCAAATTTGGTACTTAACTCCTACTTTGGCGCTTGACGCCTCGTTGGTCGTGTTGGTTGCAAGTGCGTCTGCCGAACGGGAGGTTCTGGTTTCAATTCTATTAGATTTTCAATTAGATTTTCTAGTCGTGGCTCGGAGTCTATATATGTATGTGCCCGGTGTATGTCAATAGGCTCACCGTCTATTCTGTAGTGGGACGTAAACATACCTAACTGATGAAACGTGGGAATGTTCTACATTCCTCTGCCTGCGTCTTCGGGAGTACAGGCGTGATTTACGTTTATTTTATTTAACTCACCTGTCATATTTCATAACAACAAACTGTTTTTTGTTCAAATGTTCAACGTCCAATGTACTAAAGGCGCCAGTGATATAATTTTCTTGGAGGGGGCATGAATGGGTTTACGGCGGGAGGTCTCGCGCGCGTGGCCGGTGGGCTATACGTTTTTTCAGCTCATTGCCTCGGGCTTATGGCCGTCATTACCGGCTCCCTGTATTTATGGCCCACAATGTCGCTTTTTACATTTCAATCACGGACGAAATCGGTGACGCGAGGCGTGTTTTTTTTTTGCGAATCGGCCATTTGGAAAAGTCATATGTGGTCCAATGAAATACATTATTTCCAATTGTCGAAGGTCTCGCGTTCTGAGTGAAAAGCTCCTCTATTAAAATGTCACGCATGGCTTATTATTACGAATGAAAAAAATATATAAATTTTCATGTCTGCTTCACCACGCTCTAAGTGATATGGATGAAAATATGTAATTTTTCGCATTAAAAACCGGAACAGTGTTCTAATGTTAAATATTGTAATTAGAGCGAATTACAGATAACTGGACCTCGGAAATGTTACGACCAGTTTGTTTCTAATGACAGCTATACAAGTGTAAAATACTACTAGCTAACTAATGTAGAAATTTTGGGCTTCTTGGTTGAGCATATTTATTGTCCATCTGTCTTATATCCAGTATGTAAACGATTGTCATTTACAAATGCAAGCGGCTAACGTAATACTCACATCAATTGGTCGATGTCTAAACATACGATGACTACTGTCCCAGCTACTTGTTAACATTGCCAACGGAATATATATTTACCGTAAACAGCGTAACGTGTGATCGACGTCGCGTGCTACGTTCCGTCACACATCGCCCTCGTCCGTCGGCGGGTCGCTCGCGCCGAATTCGAAATTTACGACGTCTTTACGTTCAAGATAAAAAGTGACACGCGTTTGTATTAGATACAATATATTCCATTTGTTTACAGATTCGTCCTCGCGCGAATATTCCCTTTGTCACGTTAATGCGACGTAGGAAATATGACGCGTGTCGTGGCGGCGGTCGTGGCGTCAATCGGTTACGCGTTCGCGTGACAAACGTTTATTGGACAATGCGTTTTACTTTATTTTATTTTATTTTTACGTGCCTTATTTCACTTATGACGTGTTCGCAAGAAGAATGTTATGTTATTTCCGTCAAAAATTATATTACTACTGCATGTCCGTACAAAATTGTCGTTCGTCACGCTCTTGCAGCAAAACTTGTGACGTCGAATTATTTTGTGTTATTCACAAAAATATTGCAATAACACACCAGTAGATAATAATTATAACTCACGATTTTATGTAGTTATACATATCAATTATGTATGATAGAAAAACGTGTAAATTTATAATGACTTCATTCAGTTTTGTTAATACTCTTAATATACATTGACATTTATTGATCATATAATATTATACGTGAATTGTTTTGAGCTTTTTATTTCAAAGAAACATGACCTACTACGCGTATTGCCTTTCTGGTAAGTCGCTGTACGTCGCGTTGTGAAATTGTTGTCACATTTTATTTTAAATCATTTTTAATTAATACTCATTTCTTTTTACCTTTAAGCATACTCATACACAAGAATATCAATATAGTTAATGAATTGGCGATAATTTGCTCACTCATTTGCTGTAGCGAACAAAATATACATAAATAGGTTATTATTGTGCACGTACAGAATACGTACCTACTAAAGATTTTCCTGCAATCTCGTCTCCGTTGGACTTAATAAATGTACCGCCATTTCGTGGAACACATGTAGCGGCAAACGTATTCTGGCCAAGCGAACACACCGAGTGCATAAATATGTTTTACTCCGAGATAAATCAGAGGGTTGTCGCTCTTGAGAATTTAGTATACCCTAAGACGAGTATGGGAATATTTATTTGTTCATTAATCACTAATACTTTAATTATTAACTAGTAATTATTTGCATTGAATAGATTATTTCCGTTGAGAAAGAAACGATGTAACAATTTTCAAATACTTGCCCAGTGCTTTTGCAAATTATTTCAACTGAATAAGTCAAAAACTCCCCACGCGGATGTTCGTTACTTCTGCACATTCCTCGTAAAGTAGATCCGTGATTTCGGAGTGATAAATTACACTTGACCACACTAGTGTTAGAGAGCGATGAATTAAATCGTTAGGCATTAAAGGATTCTTGTGATAACTTATGCATTTTGAAATTTGTCGATTTGGCTTTCCCGCATTGTATCATTTATAATTAATGGATGAAAGGTATCAGAACAATATAGTTTTGCGTATATTACTATAACCGATTTCTATCCCCATGCTGGGCACGAAAGTATTCGGTAATCTTGAACAGCTCGAAGATTCTTAACTAAAGTCCAAGTCGCAATTTGGCTTTGCTTTCATGTAAAAAAAATCATCCACCAACTGTGATCGGTCTAAATATTGAAATCGTCGCCGCCTCAATTTTAATTGGGTCGCGACCGTGCTCGCCATTTTGATTTTATTTTGATGCGTTACGACTTTACCATATACACATATACACGTACATATATGTACGATCATCGGTGGTTTTAAACTATCAAAGTTCTGGTACCCTTTTTTGTTATCACTCCAGTAATGCCCGTTGGAAAAAAGCCAACGTAAAAAAAATGACCAGACAAATGTGACTCTACACGTATATGAATAACTCGGGCGTACATTGTAGTATTAACAACTTAGTACAATCGATATTATATCCAAATGAAACAGATCTACGTGTCTACAAATCATCTTACACTTGTTACTTACATGTTACGTTGTATGTATGTATTTGCGACATACATACCTACCTATATGTCACCTCGTCTCTCTATACTAAGCGGCGTGACCGCGTTCTATGTCAATTGTCAATTTTTTTCACGAAAGCGTGCAGAAAAAAATGATTACTATTATTATTTTATTGCTCGGTCTAGAGAAGACAACGATTATTCTCACTTGCCGTGAAATACATTTCCTAGGCACTTACCACGAGTGGCGATTTAGCTCTGTCGTTCTGTGCCGTCTAGCCAATCTAGTGAGCTCCGACGCGGCAAAGCATTTTCAACCTTTTTGCACCTATGTTAAGGTTCAAGCGTCTCGAATTAAACATTGCGGCGGATTATGCTCGGCAATCTTGAGTCGGCAAATGCAAAGTGCAGGACGTTATAAAAGATCTCGGACGCTTCTCGGTGTTATAAGATTTCCAATAACAATAAATTGCAGATAGGGCTGATGAAAAAAATTGAAATTACTTCCTATATAGCAAATATACATATATGTATATTGTACGTAGAACATAATAATTGAAAATGTGTTTTTTGTTTGATTTTTAACAAATGTTTAGTAACATTTTCAATCTGATTTATAACGTAAAACCTTAAGTTATGGAACAAATAGCCGTTAAGTTTGCAATAATTAGATGTATCCTCTATTTTAAGCGCTTAAATGCTCGGATTTGAAGTTTATTGCGAGGCGACAGACACACTGTAATTTTGTTTTCCACCTTTAGTGGAAGTGAAAAACGGTCGTTAAGGCCACATGATGTTGAGTGATAGTAACTACTGAACATTTATGTGATACAATTGCTGGATCCCTCGTGGGACAGGCGTAGAGTACAATTTGACGTATATGTCTATACTTACGAACCTTACGTTTATCTCTACCAGATGTATATCCCTAAGAACTATTGGATCATACACGTATATATCTGTGTTTTCCCTATCCACAGTACCTGTAAATACATTAATGAATAGCACCTGAAATAAACACACAGCTGGTGCCTCGCCTGCTGGAACAAAAATGTGTCATATAATATCAAACAGTGGCATACATTGTGCATTATAAACTATCATGATTACTATGTACGTGATATAATATATGGAAAGCATGACTCATCACTAGTCAAAACCGCTTCATACTACCATCTTGTCGAACGTCTTTGTTAAAATTGTCGCTCCAAAACTTCAATATGTTTCAGGCATGCAGTCTCGGTACCAAGTGTCGGGCATGGACGCGGCCGCGGGGCCGGGCGCGAACGGCGCGGTGCTGCGCATCGAGCCGGTGCGGGCTCAGCGCGACGACGCCACCTACGAGTGCATGGCGGAGAACGGCGTGGGCGACGCCGTGAGCGCAGTCGCCACCCTCACCGTGTTCGAAGGTAACATTATAATAATCCGTATCCGCACACGATAATATTGCTGTTTCACACTGGACAAAAAGACATTACCACGTACCGATATGGGTTACATTGTACGATGCTACAGTGCTACGATAAACAACATATGTAAAATCAAAGAGTGTTAAGACTTCATCTGCTACGAAATATGTATGTATTACAACTGTGATCGCTCGATCTGCTACGAATATTACATGTTTGCTACGATGCTTATTACTAGGTACCACTGTGGTTACTATGAGGCGATCACGACCCGGAGCCACGCACCGCCGCGTTTGCTAGTCAACGTTGCATTGGCTTGTATATAATCCGTAGGCAAGGCAGTTACCATTCAGTTCTTACATTTAGTTACAGTGCTATTCAGTGAACCTTACTTAGTGAGAGCCTGGTGCCCGAAACAAGCTTTTAGCAAACCTGTAATACAGGTCACCCGTGCCCTCCCGCGAAAGACTCGTGAATTACAAAACAACTCGTAAAAATAGACTTGTCTCAACAAGTTTCTACATTTATTAAATTATCCTGTATTAAAAGAAAATTTTAAGATAGAGTTTTGCTGTCTATTAATTATTGCAGTTTCATACATTTGCAGTTCAATCTGTTAATTTCTATTCACTTTTCAATATGCAAGGTCAAAGCGTTTAATGAAGGCCATATTCAAATTCTTTATAATACGTGGAAAACTAATCTTGGAAATATTCCAATTTATAATTATATATACCTTTGTTCGGCCTCTAACCTTGAAATTGTTCGCTAAGCGTATTAAACTATAGATTAACAAAACGATTATTTCATATTCTTAGGTATCTACTTTATTCTCCTAAATAACAGCTAACAAGACGCCAGTTATGGAGCACGTTTCACATTATTATTGCATTGGACTTCATACCGACATGAGCCAATTCTCCAGTGACTAATAAATAAAACGGACGGTGGAATAGGAGCAATCAAAATATTAGGTTATCCTACTACATATTTTATGTTTCATTGAGCCCTAGGTTTCAATATTCACAAAACGCCGTACACACAATCACCGCAGTATATCGAACTGTCTTTTTTTTCTTCTCATTCAATTCGCACCAACGCCGCTCAATAGTCAGCATGGATTGGATTTAAGTAACGGTCGGTGCGATAAAATCGTCGTGAAGATAGAACCGTGCATTCGCCTCTCCGCGAGTGTGCGGAGTCCGGTCGTATCGTAACGACCCCGGAACACATAAAGCAGCCGAGCGCTGACACAATGATCCCGAAAATAACTCCACTAGCCCGCGAAGACAGAAGCCTTTCAATAAATAAGCATTAAAACCACCCTCGGACGACGTTCGCCCGATAACGAGGACACCCGAAATTGCGACTAACGATTCCCGTGCAAAATACCATGACAATTTCTGTTGTAAATGAGTACGAATTATTATAGCGACGCCCTAAGACTCGATTTACGTTTGCGACACGACGCCAACGGTAATTGACGACTAAATTGCGATAATTACGTCATATTTCAACTGCGGCTGCCACACTTAACTCCTTTGCATATATTTGCGGGAAATTGGGGCGGTGCCTTAATAACTGGACCCATCGTCGGATACAAGCTATATATTCGCTAAGCCCTTTGATGCTTGTGATTGTCTATTAATTTATGTTTTGCTATTTGCGCTGAGATTTGTTAAGGTCTTCGATGAAATAAAAATGAATGAAAATCAAAATAGGTATCGAATATGAAATATTTAATCTGACGTAATAAACGTCATAAAACCTGTATGGCGTATATTACGTCACGACAAAGCTCTGCCGTTAAACTGTGGTGTGGCAGGGTCGCCATGTGGTGTGGGGGGGCACAGGGTCGCCATGTGGTGAGGGGTCTTCTGAGATGCCACGAGAGTAGGTGGCATAGGGGTGCCAGCAGAAGAGGGCTACGGTGCGTCCATAGAGGCGGGCGGTCAGGGTGAGGGGTTCACCCAGACAATAATAAGTAATACTCAGGTTGACTGGAGTAAGACTAATAATATTATAT
>DWFO01000575.1:0-19544 GCA_018246595.1 Mimoniades nurscia nurscia
TTGTTACATCTTTTCAAGTTTTGGATGTATGCCATTCAGACGTGTTATACTTGGCATATAATAGGGTACTTTATACAATAAACAAGGCAAATAATTATGAAGCAGTAAGTACATTACTATCACTGTTTATTTTTCAACAGTCTTTGTAGTCTTCATCTTCATTCTTCATATAGATTATTATGGGAAAATTATACAAAATTCTTGGCAAAGTTTCACAAGTGATGCTCGTGAACAGGCAGTGTTTCTTGCAGTATTATGCCGCCTCCAATTGTACGTATCCGCAGTCCGTACTTGGAAAGGATACTTTAAATAATTCGAGTGTGAGGTTGCAGTGTGAAAACCAGAAATGTTAAAACAAGTTGAGGGATGCCTTACCGAAAATCAGTTTGTTCTGATCTCACAGCTAATTAACATCAGCCACAATAAATAAAAGATAAGGATTGCATGGTTCTAACAAATCCTATTTCTCTCTTTTTTACGCTACGATGGAAATTGAAAACTTGAGGATTAAAATTGGACTATTTTAAATATTATAAATTTTTACGATCTAATATTCAGATTTCGTCTATGGACCAATCTTATACGCTGTTTGTTACAGTTTCCCATCCGTTCATGTAACATGATGTAACATCTTCAGTGATTAAATCAATTATATCTTCTGAATTTGAGTATTTGTTTACTTATTGTTATGTGTATTCATAACGAATATGATAAGGAATCTTTATATGGGCTAATGAGTACAGATATTTTTAGGATTTATTTTCTTAACCAAATATTACCTGTCAAGTTTTCTTACTGCTATATAGAATGCTTAGTTTTCGATATGTCCTTCAACCTGATACAGGTTTATCTTGGTCCGATTGTAATCAAATCACCATTTTATTTCAACTCAAGGTACGTCAAGTCGACTATTTATAACAAAGAAAATTATAAACCCTTATTCACTTTAACGCGAGTGAGATCCACATAGGGCTGGGAGAGTGCCTCATTAAGGAGACGTTACACCGGACGTTTCCTCCGTGCCACCACGATGACTTAATCATTCGGTACATTTATTTTTATAAGCTTCAGGCGTAAAGTAATTACCATTAATCTAAGCTTACATATCTTAAACGGTAGTTTATATTATGCTGTCCACTCCCACGTTGAATTAAAAATGAGACAAGTTACCAAAATTGGTATGGTCGGGGTTCGTTAAGATACGGTCAATAGCCGTTAACATATTATGCGTATTTAATATGGGTATTTGCATGTGTTTTAGGTTCGAGTCGACTGTCTGGAGTATTCCGCGCTTGCTCAAATTAATAATAACAATGTTTAGGTTAAGTTTTTGGTCACTTATTCGTGTTCATTCCTCATGCATTAGCTATGGCTTGTTTTCACCTTTCTGCAGTTGTATATTTGACTGAAATAATAGCAATATTAAATAAAGCTTCTTTTTTGTATATGAAACAAGATTAATTTCGCTACTAGCTGAACATCGCTAAAAAACTACATAAGCGTCAAAGAAATTTAGCTGGATGTTTTATATAGTCTTTTGTTTCAATGGGTCAGTTTATAACCTGCCATAAAACTTAAAGAAGTTATAGACAAAGGAAATATGGTTTTGACGCCAAAAGATGCCATGTCGTCGTTGAGATTGGCTATTACTTTATGTTTTCACGAAGTCATAGTTGTTATAAGTAAACTATAAACTTAAATAATTTTTGCTACATCATTCTCATTTTAGCTAAGGTCGTCAACCTTTAATTTTCTCTTTGGGTTTAATACTTGCTGTTGCATAGGTAACTTCTCCTGAACCATGTTTACCTGTAACAGTATGAACTTCGTTATACTCATTGCCTGCAGCTATCCAGCGAACTACTGTAAGCTTGTTCGTTATATTAAATTTAATAATATTAAAGTTCGTAGAAGTGCATTAGCCTGTCAGAACAATGCTCTGGTAGAAACTGTTCTGTTCTGTTGCAACATCTTTTAGAAATGTATTTAGGTATTATTTATAATGAATTTAAGTTTTATTTGTGAAATCGACCAAGCAACTAAAAGTCAAATACTGGTATCATACTTTTATTATGATGACAAACTTTGCCGATAAGCTACAATTTTTAACATAAATTCTCGGCAGTAAAAACTAAAGATAAATTTTAATCATTTATCAAACTCATTCAGCTATTATACCTTTTAATGATAATGTCTTATTAATGTCCATCAATTCTTATTATGATGACAATCAACATTATGAGTGTTATATGGAAATCAGCTGATTATATTGAATAAATCTTATTCCGAATACGATTCCAGTTTTTGTTTCGTGAAATGATAAACGACGAGGATTAAATGCAAACAGCACTTCAGTTAATTTCTCGTCTTACATTACTTTTTTTTATCCTGGGCTAAAATCTGTCAAGGTAGGCCTATATCTAAAGGTGAACTTAGAATCAGATTATGATACTTGTTTTCTATGACGTTATTGTCTATATTTCATGTTTCTATTCCTTTTGTTACCGTTACCATTTTTTAAATATTGTAACACGACTTGTAATGTATCGATTGTATCTAAAAATTCTCTTGTTCCGCACGTTCGAAACGCGAAGGAATATCTAGACTCTGTGAAGATTTAGTACAGATCGAATAAAATCCATTGTGTGTCCAATTTGAATTTCTGGGAGGTTTTGACACCCGCGGCGATAACGGTGTGTAGCGTCAGCGTCATTCAATTGATCCATTGTCTATCACTATTTTGTTCGCTTCCCACATTCATCATTTATGATAGTGCAGCTAAAGGAGCAAGTTAAGTTATTTGAATTTCGTTTTCAATTTTATGAGTAATTATGCTTTGAAGTGAATGATATTTAGGAGTTTTAAGTTTTGCTAGAGGATATCATGTATCCATTTGGGCATTTTTCACGTTTTCAATAGTATGTACACGTGTTGTAGAAAGTTTTAACGATTTCGGTAGTTTTCTTATAACGTCTTAAATTTGCAATTTGGACGGATTATCTATAATTATTGTTTCAGTTAGATGAATTGGGATTGATTCAGTTTTTTTTCCGACCCGTTTATCACTCCACTGTTGGAACATGAGTCTTCTTTTAGAATAAGAGGTGTAAGTAAGGCCATTGTCTGCCACGCTGGCCAATTTCGGGTAACATACTTCACATGCCATGATTTTATTGATTATTATTATATTTTATTGATAAAATTATCAATACTCAATATCAAAATATTTTTCCATTCTACCAAAATGAGAATAATTTTGTAATAGTGTGCAGTCATTGGAGCGGTACTTTATTGATTAAAATTTCCATTCGTGCATAATAAATCTGTGCTATTATTGTTATATGAAAACTTAACGAGTTTTGTACTCATAGCTTTCGGTCGTTTTAAAAATTATAAAAGGATATTGGAGATAACAGTATGAAAATATTTGTGGACTAATTTAACCTGTTAGAGAAGTTATTGACGTCTGATGAGGTGTAATGAAATATTGCTATTGTTTTAAAAAATTATGTGCGTTTTGCAGTGTTTAAAATTTCCAGTCGTGCATAATAAATATGTGTTGTTATTATCATAGGAAAGGTTAACGAGTTTTGTATTCATAGCTTTTTTAAATTATAACAGGATCTTGAAGGTGACAATACTACAAAACTTATGAAATAATTTAACTTATTAGAGAAATTATAGGCGTTTGATGAGTTATAATGACAAATTGTTATAAAAAATATTTCCGTTTCGCAACATATAAGCATGCTGCTCTCCAAGAATGGATATTAATATTGTAAATGCGAGACTGACTCTGGTTTGTTTGTAACGTTTTCAGGTCAAAATTGCTGATACAATTTTATTGAAATTTTAATGTTATGAAACTATAACCCTGGGTAACCGAGACTTTTCAGTATGTTTTTAATACGGGCTTTAAAATAGTCAAATGAGATATAAAAAATGTACAGGAATTATATAGACCTAAGACAGCCTGGACTAAAACATAGATTTACATATAAGTCCATAGTGCTTTTTCATTTTAATATTAAACAGACATTAAGAGTAAAATACTTTTTTAAATTTTTTATAACGAACTTTCTTACAGGTGTTCCTTAATTGAATGTTATCTGGTCCTTCTAACGTTCACAAAATGAATACGAACCTTTCATTTGAATTACATGCCACTATCTGAAGTGCAAGTTTCCCTTTCTTACACGTCGCCAGTTACTTTCTAATAAGTCATTATTCACGTTGCGTTGTCTATTTGTTGTTTATTTCCCTTTTAGGTTTAGCTGCAACGATTTGTATTCACATACAGGACGTTCGGTATCCTTAAACCCATTAGTATGTAGTATCGAATCCTGTATCAGTAATGTGCATCGTCGCAAATGGTAATCTTGTTTCAAGTTCAACATTGACTTTAAGATTTTTATTAGCATAGAAACTGTAACAGTATGTAGTGCAAAGGGTGCTATAAATTATTATGTGTTCGTGGACATTAGAGCTTTTGTCGCAGAAACAGTACTGAAAAAAGTGCATTCTTTCACTTCAAAAACCGCAGAAAGCCAACACTATTCAGAAAATCAATCTTTGGGCGGCTTATTTAAGGTAATTATATGGATATCTAATGAAGAATATTAGAAACCTGTTGCACAAAAAATCTGCAAAATTGGGAATTACGTTAATGCTACGTCAGAATTATGTCCGTAAATTTCTGCGAATTACTAAAATATTTTCCTCGGTATAAATTCGAATGAAATCAGAACCGCGACCACTTGACCTAACATATACATATGTGCATAATGGGCCCGACAGCTGAGGCATTACCCAAAATCAAACAAGGCCTCATTAACTAACAAATCCCACTTGTATTATCAAAACACAACTCAGACACCCAACAAAATGCATCAGCTTTCAATTGAATACTTGACCCTAATCTCACTATTGAAGAGTTATAGCGAACGAGGCCAATGTACTAGTAATTGCCTACACTGCCTCGTTGGGAATTAATTTGAAAACTTATTGGTATCAATTGAATATCGAAAGAGACTGACACGTTCTCCTAGTGAGAGTCACCACAGAAATCTATAATCGAATCTATTTTGATGTGTGATGACCAATTTACGCTTATGTCAGTAGCGTTTTGAGTTTTGTTGCGTATCACTTTTATTGTTGATACAGGCATTGAAAATACTACCTACTACTACCGACTACCTACGATAATTTATGGTTATTTACATTAATGGTTAAATTATATTATGAGAAACAGTGAGTAAGAGAATAAAATATTTTTCGATAGTACTTTTACTAGCATTTGTGCAATCTTGTTACAGTATAATATTAGTCAATTTGTAGTCTCGTTGACGTCTCAATTTGCATGATCTAACTATCGCTAACAGTCTTACTACCACGGATGAAGTCGGCTGTATGAGTGTTAGCGTCAGCAGCATCAGAGACTTCTACTTACTCTTTTAAGACTTTCTTCACATAAGAGTGTTCACTTAATGTTTTGCGTGTGTGAAAGAAACAAATATTTTCAATGGCAGATTTTCTTTTGTTAAATGTTAGAAATAGTTTTCTTTTAGCTACTACCTGTGATCGTGCATTTCTTTACTTTTTGCGTAGACCACTCCAAAAGTGAAAATATCTTTATTGTTAATTGCTTACAAAAGTAATTTAGATTCAGATCTCGTTTGTGAAGTCTCGAGTAATAGATTTGCATGTGTGTTAATGTGAAATTGTATTGTACCCATCTGTCAATTGGATAGTGTCCAAAATTAAAATACTAGTGTTTCACAAGACTTCATAGAAATAAAAAGATAATTTTATTTTATTAACAGATACCAAATACATAATAGGTATGTATAATGAATTGAAGTTGTAACTACATGTTTGAATGACTTATACATATTAACGAATATGTCAATACTAGATTTTGTAAAATCCGCTATATAAGAATTGTCAATGGCATCATGGAATAAATATACGAGTATGAATTTAATTGTTAAATAAATTATAGCAGCATATTTAGCAAAAAATAAAGAAAAAACCTTATTTTCTTTTTCAATTATTCGTTCACGACGATGAGCAATGTTTGCCAAATTGTTTGCTCCATTCATTGTTGGCTAGCTTTTACTTTTCCTGGACCATTACGTGAACAAATATTCTTAAGTCTTTCTAACACATTCACCGTTATTAGAATTTTTCATTATGTAACGAAACATATTTATGACAGTTATGGTTGCGGCATTAATCGAAATTCCTTGAATCAATTTCAACTAAGAATAGGAAATAAGATATATATGATATTTATATTTCGTGAAACCGTAATTGATCATCAATTCAGTGCCTTGGCTTATTATAATCACTTTCCTGTGTCACGACACAAATACCACAAAAGTTCGTTTTAAAATTACCTTCCGTCATGAGTCAAGAATTTTAATTTGAAATAAAATAAATTGGAACTTAATTATCATCACATAAGGTACTTTGATCATGTTTTAATGATGTTGTGCTTTAATTAATGTTTTCAGGTTAATCTTAAATTATGTTTGGATAGTATTAAACTGTGTATATAAAACGAGGAATTAATTACCGTTATCGAGAAATGGCAAGCGGTTAAATCATTAAGGTGAACCCCAACTATGCTAAGAAGATCTTGATTCCAGCTAGATCATGAACATACATATTATGTGCCATTTTTTAAGGTCTTAGTATTTATTCTCTGTCTTCTTCGAATACCGGCGTGTACCAATAAGATCGTTATAGAAAGGTTATTAAACCTTTTGAACATACTATAGATAAGGTTTGGAGTCCATTGAAGGAGGTACTGTTATTTGTCATTTTCTAAAATATGAACATTAATTTCGAAATTGTCATTTTTAGCAAATTGGTCAACTTTTAGTAAACGTAAAGAACGTAATCCCCGAAGAAACCGGCAGAAAAGTATAGTAAATACACTCCTACGTTTCATCAGTTACGTTTACGTCCCATCACGCAATAGGTGGTGAGCCTATTGTCACAAACCTGACACAAATAAAGATTCCTAGCCACTTCTAGAAATGTTACCTACAGATTGTATTTAAACCCGGGACCTCTCGGTCGGCAGTCTGTTAGTATGCAACTAAATACTCTTTGTACGACAACGTTGGTACAGAGATGTAATTAAGCCGTCCCATAGCACTACTTAAAATTATTGACTAGTCATATTTACTTTTAGTTTTTCGCTTCTCGTAACATCCACACGTTGATACAAGGGCCTAAGTAATAACGCGTTATGCAGATGAGAATCGTAAAAGTGTAAAGATGTTAACTAAACCGGAGATAAATGTAACTGCACGAGTAATTAATACTAACGGTGTACGCACTAAATTGGTTCAGTTTTTGTATAAAGAGTGAATGTTTAAACCGACATATTTATGGCGCGGTGATAATTATCGTTAATGAACTTCAAGTAAATACGAAAATCTGTATGTCTCGTCGGAATCAGGGGATACATAAAAAGTTGAATAACTTAACTGGAATTTGAAGAGATTTATACTTGTCCTTATATCATCACGCCAGGCCCCATACGGGACAGGTAGAGAGTATACTAATAGGTCGAGTTATAGTTAATACATGAATACGCAGAAACATATTGCTGAGAAAGAAAACATCTTATGGAAACGTGAGCTTCGTATAGTAAAAATTATCATTTTCTACAATGTGAAAAGTTTTAAGTTTCTGAAGCCCGTGGAGTTTGATAGCTCGCATCTGGCCGAGGCGGCCGGGCTGACACCAGGCACTGCATGGCAGATCTCTTCTCGTTTCGAGATGAGGCTCTTGCCCAACAGTGAATCGTTAAAAAAATTAATGAAGATAATTGTCGTTCATTTGATTGAGTTGACCTTCAGTCTATAGTACATAGCATACCAAACGCCGTCTTTTAAACAATCTCAGCATTTGTATCTTGGTCCGATAATGAGCGAACTTGCTAGTATATTGTGTATCAATATCAGTTCGCCGTAATATGCGTATAAATCGAGTTTTATTATTATTACCTGTAGTATAGACCCAAATTCGTAAAATATCTTATTCAATTCCGTGTTTTTTTGCCATTTCAATAGTCCTTAGTTTCAGTAAGATACCTTACACGGGATATATTCAGCGCATTTTTCAAATTAAATTTCATTGTCTTCATCATTAACATCAATTGTTTTATTGTTCCATTGTTGAACACGGAACTTCTTCATAATGATAGTGGTTTAAGCCATATTCTGCCAGGCTTTTCCAGTGCAGGTTGGCAGCCTATACATCCAATTATTATTATGAATCTCTTTAAAGAGGGCTGGTTTCCTCACGATGTTTTCTTGCACCGTTATAGCAAGTAATATTTTAATCGCTTCTTATTACGGTAATTTATTGGCAAAAAATATTGTTGATTATAATGAAAATTACCGTATAGGGTACAGAATTTGCATCTTTGATGTGGCGGTGTATGGAAATGATTACAAAAACAAAATAGGTCGTCTTGGCATAGACTGTAGATACCCATAGATTTACGTATGATAACGAATTTTCTAGTGAATGTCGTTTTTTAATCAGTTATATTTAGAAGAAAATCTACTCTAAAATCTATTCAGACTTTTGGAATCAAAGTGTATTCTGCTACCGCGAGTTCTTGATTTCATTTCACATAATCAGGAAAGCAAAAAACAGGTACAAATATAACGAATACACATATATTATCATCATCATGAGTCTCAATTGACTCTTGGATTTAGGCCTGCCCTAATGAGCTCGGCCGCACCTTGTCTCTCGCTCCTCGCATCTGACTTCGGCATGCAGCCTTTCGAATATACATATGTAAAAATTCAATTTCACAGTATCGATTTACTGTTAACATCTGTATGTTAACATCATATTTATATTTCTATATGTATTTATCTATATTTGTATCTACATACCATGTTATGTTTTTAAGTAGTTAAGTTACTGGTAATCTTAGATTTGTTCTATTTTATTTATTTACTCTTCTCCATTCTTTTGTAACCGCCTTCACGCATTTCCTACTACCCAAAAGTTGACTGACAGAGAATGATTTTAGCATTAAGTCCGCCTTTTTGTTAAGGTATAAATAAAGAATAAATAAATATGTTGAGCATGTTCTCAATAAATGACATCTTGATGTTCCAAAGATATAATGATGCCGGATATCTGATACCAGGATTTCACACAAAACCGTCTCATTGCTTGAGGCCACGCTTTATTACATCCGCTCCAGAGTCCAACGTTCATTAGTGTATAACTTATTTGTTTTTCTAAGTCACTGACCTCAAAAACAAAACTTGCAACATCATAGAGGTTACAAGTAACGGAAACATTTGACTCCAATTGATCCGTTGCTGGATATTAAATTCTAATAATCTTGTTTATTCGGTCAAGGAGAAAGAGATGTATGTGATGATAACGTCAGTAACTGAGTGACCTCTTGGTTCACTGGTAATACTGACTACTGAGAATAGAGTTATGGATTCGATTTCTACATAGGACAAAATTTTTATTCATGACGCTGCCTTTTTTTAGTATGTGTGTTTTAACAAATTAATCCATTTTCTCATCTAGATTTTTATACATCGCACAGTTTTTGTGACGTTTAAAATCAGATAACTGTACGTTTTCTAAAGACTTTTTGTGTAGATTATTAGTTTTAAATGTATTTACAACCATGTATGTACTAACTATTAATAGTTACTCATCACATTGACAGGATATTCAGAATGGAGCGGAGAAAGTTCTAGTTGTGTTGGTCCAGTGACTAGTGAACCCGGTTACTGAACCGCGGATCGTGGGTTCGATTCCACCAAAAAATGTTTGTCTAATGTGCACGACTGCCTGTTCTAGATCGGGATGTAAAAAAATATCTACAAATAACGCATTCTTATGTAAACATGTATGTAGTTTGTTCTTAGTTATTTCTTCCTGTTAAAAATGGAGATCTGCCGTTTAACCACAATTCTTTATTATAGCTACATTGCAACGCTGTAAAGCAATAGATGAGGAGATTACGTGTTTATTTGCATAAATTACGAGTACTTTTACCATCTTTTACGAGTAATTATACCAATATGGATGTGTGCCCGGTAAATGGCACTAGGCTTACCACCTATTCCACCGTGGGACTTAAAAGTAACTGGTGAAACGTGGGAGTGTTCTATATTCCTACCTCCATGCCTACCCCTTCGGGGATTAGAGGCGTGATGTTACTATACATATAAAAAGGGAATTCTTAGCAAACGATACCACTAGTTTTATACAACAAATATAAAACCGTGACTGCCTCGTTGGTCGTGTTGGTTGCAAGTGCGACTGCGGATCAGGAGGTCCCGGGTTCGATTCCCGGGTCGAACACTACAAAAATTTTCTAATTTAGATTTTCTAGTAGTGGTTCGGAGTCTGGATATGTGCCTGATGCATGGCAATAGGCTCACCACCTATTCCATAGTGGGACGTAAACGTAACTGGTGAAACGTGGGAGTATTCTGTATTCCTCTGCCTACCTCTTCGAGGATTACAGGCGTGAAGTTACGTTTGAATTACAAATGGAATCGCCATTTTAAATCACAAAGCGATGTAATATTTTGTTTCATAAATATCGGCTTTTATTGTGGATTGGAAATTTACTCCCACACTCCCTACCATCACCACAGTACCAACCATTATACGGAGGACTAATTGCAGTATGTAGGTACCTAACATAACATCTCAATTATCTGTGCTACATACCACAGATAACTAAGAAAAACCCACAAAAGGAAGAGAGCGTACGAAATATTTGTTTAATGCTTATGTAAATAATCCCCAGTTCCGTTTGCCCCAAATATTGTCCTAAATATCTGCGTCTATGATCTAAGCCTTATCAACACGAATGAGGCCATAGCTTGAAACATGCATAGACCAGCTTTATCACGAGCAAACCCGTGTACGACCGATAGGGTGTCGTTCAACCGTCTGTTTTTTTAAACAAAGAACTGACTATGAGCGGCTACAGTGAATTATTTCCTTCACCACTGGTGAATGCCCTTATACAATAATAACAAACTAAAAATGAATGAAGTAAAATCGATTGTTTTCGATATAAATTGAAAAAAAAAACACGTGTGATAAAGTAAAGACGTAATTCATATCTACTTGTAAACAATTTTTCTAACAGGTTTTTTCTTATAACTATATAGGTACTTTATCAATGCCTGATTTCTATATCGAATTTTACGATACCCAAGTCGCCCTTGCTAACCATCATATATGTATATCAAAACAATAAAATATGTACATTAATGAAACAATTGATTTAAACCAACCTTGAATCACAATATAATAATTAAAATAATATTCAATTCACGCCTATTACAATAGTTTGCATTGTGTCATAATTTCCGCCTTCATTAGCTACGCTTCGAGAAATATAGGCACGTAAAAAATTTAATAACAATATATGAGCGAAATATAAAATTTTTACTATGTGAACAAAATTTTCGTTTAACGCCGTTCTTGGGACCGAGCACTGAATATTGAATACATCTATCATTATACACCTGAAATGCTTCTCCGAAGTTCATCACTCGCTTCACGCATGCAGGCTTCGGCGACCTGTCAGATCATCAGGCAGTACTAACCATAGACATATTATACACGAGTCGGCGAGCCAAGCAAAACGTCGTCTTGTCGATATAGAGTGATAATGAATTTGATAGTCGTTTCGCTCTGTAAATTATTGATTCCGCCAGCAACTTCGCGCAGCACCACATATACCAAATGCATTTTCTATCTCTTTCTATCAACGCGACATTTTCATTTATATATGCGGTTATAGTTCGCCCTCTCTATCTAAATATTATTTCTATTGTAAATGTCCATTTTTTTTTAACGCTCTAATAGAAACTTTTTAAAAGCTATGTACCAATTGTGCCCAGCTAGTGTGATAAGGGTTAACAAGCGTAAAGTTCTTTAGGTTATCAGTATATAAGCGAGTATCGAACGCAATACCCCGTGGACCTTGATTTTTGTCACTAAACAATCGCATTACATAGTAAGGCTAAGTGCCTGGAAAACATCAGACAATTCAATCACACAAAGAGCCCAGATATGTATTCGCCCAGATTATGTACATAATTTGACGTACATGCACTGAAAACAAATGTATGTATATAGTGAGGACAAAATTGTTTAATAACTTATGTTAAACTTTAATTTAAACAATCTAGAGAACACATATAAGGAAATTTTAAAAAGCAATGTATTTATGGTCCTCCTTCTACTGTCTCGTTAACTTTAATTCGAGTCTTTTAAATAGTTAAAGTATAGAGTACAAATGAATACAATCGCATGAATGGACTTATTTTATTATATTTTACTACATTCGGCTTATAAATAAGAAACGAACCATTGACTGAATGTCACCGACTTGCCTCACACTGCTGATGATCTCCACCGCCTGGAACATAATCTCCGACGCTGCTCCAGATAGGCTGGGCGGAATTAATGAAATATTAGTCCCTCTTATTTCATGGTTGTATCATGTGTCAATTAAATAATGTTTTCTGCTCACAGCAATATACGAGTATCTATTTAAATTGAAGTTTTGGCTGCCATGGACTCGCTAACTTAATAACATAATATGCATAGACTGATCAGTGAGGGAACTTTATTATTTTGATCATCATCATCACCAGCCTGTTTAAGTCTGCTGGGCATAAGCCTAAGGGGTTTTTGCCCATAATCCCAACGCTGGGCATGCGGGTTAGGGATCATACAGCACAGCTCCCGCACTGCACAAGCTGTTGCCGTAGGCGGCCAGAACGTTTAGCCGTCCCTAAACGGACCGCGTCATACAGCGATATGTTGCCTCTTACTACACACTAGTGGTCGGAGGAAGTATTCTCCCTCCACTCCCACACGAATATTATTATGAAATTAATAGAACCCTGAAATTCTTTGAAATTAACCTTGCATACAACAAAGGCTATATTATACCATTTGTTCCTTATTAAGGGATGCCTATGTTTTAATATGAAACGTTGTCATAAGATAAAGTTAGGAGCTATTGTACTTATACATAACAGATTTACAGATACATTGTAATTATACATAACAGATCCGTATACACCTTTATTATCGGTAGTGGATTGAACCTTGATAGGTACTGGTGAAATAGAATACAGAATCAGTTTAATATTCATTTAAAAATAAAGTTATTTTATTAACGAATGATTTATTTAAAGCGTTAAAAAAAATTACCCCGATTATGATAGGGAAGTTACATCACAGAAACCAGTCCAACAAGTTCACTTTCTGAATCTCTATACCTACATTAATACAATAATTTAATACTTTACCTCGTTTTGTCAAGATTTCAGTCAACCGCACGTAATTTACTTGTGGCAATGTATTGAGTTTTATTACGCAAAACCGTGTGATATCAGTTGTATTCTGTAAGAGGACTAATCTCTCGGGTCAAGTTCACAAACTGTTTACTAAGTTACTGTTCACATTAGCAAAATGTGAAAAAAAAACTCAGTTAACACGGCGCAGTCACACGGTGTACTTATGTTTTATTGGCATGACAATATAATTATATAAAGATGTTGATTAAGTTGAATTAAAAAAATATGATTTCACTAATGCTCTGTTTGGTTCTGTGCGTGCACTTGTGTGGAAGTGAGGACGATTTGGGATACAGTTTGAATATTGGAAACGCAATTGACGTTTTTGCAAAGTAAGTTATTACAATTATCTATATATTATTATTGTATGTAACAGATAAATATTTGTGAGATCTACACTGAATCTAGATCGCATACGATATATAGTGCCGTGCCGTGCCGCGTATTTAACGAGAATTATGACTTCATTCATTCATTTGCTCATTCAACACGATCGTTCACGGTTATTATTGCCCTAGTTTGAGTTAAGTTACGATTTGTTTCTTTTGACTATAAATATAGCAAAAGATCTGTTTATATTTTTTCTCGTTGATTAGGTACATAATTTTTTTTAAATACAAAGGAAAAAATGCAATTTGTCTCGTGTGTAAACGGTATTTTTGATAACAAGAGGAAAAATTAAGACAAAACTATTTTAGAATATTAATATACAAACATTAATATACAACATACTTGATAAAATAGGGAAAAGTGTTGATATTAAATCTTGGTCTGCCTCGCGCGCATATAGCCGTCCGAGTGGCCATGGGTTCAATCCCGGGTCGGGAACTATTGGATTCTTCTAAATCACATTTTCTAATAGTGGTTCGGAGTCTGGATATGTGCCCGGTGAGTGAAAAGTGAGTGTTCCACATTCCTCTGCCTACCTCTCTGGGGATTACAGGCGTGATGTCACGTTGCGTTTAGAAAAATTCAATACTACCCGACCCGACATTTGAACCCAGGACTTCTTGATCGGCAGGAGGTATACACTCGTCTGCTTATCTCTTCAAGGATTACAGGCGTGATTTTACGTTAATAAATGTTAATGTAAGATTATATTGAGACCATTTCATAACTCACGGCGCATTAGAAAAACAAAAACTTATCCCTTTCTTTACATGAGTTTCTTATGGCTTAGGTGATGAATGCAATCTAAAACAAATTTGGAGGAAAACGTCCAAAATACAGAAGAGAGGCAACATTAATACATGAATTATAAACTATTTTGACATGTTTATCTTTATTACCTTACCAAGAATGTGAAAATGAATGATGTATCCGTTGTATTCAATACTCCGTTGTATTCAAAATTCCTAATTTAAAAATTGTTCTTAAACCTTCGAGAACGAGATTTTTAATAAATAAGTAATTTCCTTACAGCGATCGTTTAAATCATAATACTATATTAGCAAGTTATTCATGTGTAAACAAATAATTTTCCAGCTATGGAGACCTGTCGCAAGTGACCCAAGTAATATCAGCAGACTACGAGGATTACATAAACGAGCCCGTGGAGCCGTTTCGCGAGAAGAATATAAGGGTTTTTGAGAATGTCACATACAGAGAAGTATTGGGTAACGCAATGATCGACATGAACATCCTGCTGTGTGGGACGTTCGAGGAACTTTTGAGCACCTACTTTCAAAATTTCAGAATTGAAGGGTAAGTTATATACTACAGGGAATTAATATAGCCTAGGTTATCCATTAATGATGTGCAAGGATAAAATACTAGTTCTTCTTAATACGGAGCGTTGGAGTCGTTCTTTCGTAAATTTGTACCTATATATAGATATAGGTACAAATATATAAGTATATACTTACTTGTATTTGTTCCATACGTTTGCCTAACTAAAATATTTCCAAAATAAACATTTTAAACTCAAAATATTTACTGCTTAGGTAGTTTATTTTGTTTTTATCCTTAATTGCTTAATTAAAATGGTACCTTAATTAAAATTATATTAATTTAAAATACTGACTTTAATAGAAAAATTAAATTTCATGAACGGATTCTTTTGTGTTTTCAATATTAATGACATAAATTAAATATTAATATCTTCTGAATACCGGCATACTCTTTGAATTTACAGGCAATATTTTTGTCGCTAAACAATATCGTAGGAAGAGAATAATCTAATATCATAATATAGAGAGAGATACTCTAATATCAACTCAACATCTAATGTGTGGCTACAGCAGTTTATAGCTATTAAATTATTACTAAATGTTACCATTTTATTTATTTCCTTATTGTCCTGTGCTGCATGAAACGGATTTCACCATTCGCACTTTATTTTCAGTACAGACAAACCGTGGAAAGCGTTTTTGGGCGATTGGATATACGACGAGATCATGAGGACCTTCGGCATGGACCCAGCGACCACCACGGACAATTGCTGCTACGTTCTGCTGAAACTTACGAAGGTCGAAAGATCCGCTCAGCTGGGGAGCTTGGAGAATGCTAAAGTTAAAGATTACGTGCAGCGATCAATAAACGCATTGGATGTTAGGAACGCATCAAATGTCAGGAGTTTCATGAAGAGTTACGGAACCCACTACATCGATTCGTATGTGACCGGAAATTTTGTATATCAGGTGGGTATAAACAGACCTCGGATAAGTAAAACAAATATTTTACAAGCCATAATGTCGTCGTGGTATTTTAAATTGTAAATGTTATTTATATGTAATGTAATAGATATTTTAAAACGGTATTATTGTTATAATAGCACAAACGGTCCATGATAAGCAGAGAAAACAGAATGCCCATTATCTATTTTAATAACTATCCTATCCAATATCTAATTTTAATAACTATCCTATCCAATATCTAATTTTAATAACTATCCTATCCAATATTTGTAACTATAAACTAAACTAAACTAAACTTTAACAATATTACAAATAATATTTGTTATTATTTTCAGGTATTTCAATATAAAAGGGAAGGATACAACTTGCTTCGATCGTACTTGAGGAGGTCCAGGCGCCAGCCGAACTCAAACATCGTTAGATACTATTTCTCATCGTTTTTCTTAAAAGAAGTCGGTGAAATTCGGGTAAGATATTAATTACATACTTCATAATATTTTGATTTATTTTGTATACGTAAAGGTACTACTACTGAGCTGTTACTCCTCAAAACCGAAGGTCAGTTAATTATAGTTCAAATGCAAATTGGCGGTGGCTGCGGTTAGTTATTCATTGACTACTATGTTATGACTTCACTGTACCCAGCTAACCGTAATCAGCGATGGATCAGTTAAAAGTATTTAAAATTTCTACATTGTGGAATATTGTAGAATAGCCTATCTTTCTTGTCTATTTACAGATAGCAAGCGGTAACAAGAGAATCGAGAACTGGGCTCGCGATAATCTCCGCGACAGCCAATATTTATTTTCGAGACCCAGTCTATTAAGGCTTCACTACAATCCAATACTAGCGTTCAAACTGAACGAAATATTAGACACGGGTGCTTTATTAGGTATGAATTTAAAAACATTGAAGCCGTTGTTCAAAGATAGCTACACGGCGGAAAAGTTCGCCGAAATAGTCGAGAATGATATGAGACTTTGGGAAGTTAACGCCTAATTAGTAAATAAACCAAACAATCGAAGTCAATAATATCAGTCACTGGCGGTTTACGCCGGTACTGTTGACATTTCTATGATCAATATTCGGCCTGAATTAGAGCTGAAAATACTCAAGAAAAAGACTACTCGTAAATCTTTGATTGACAGAATCAAATGTAAAGGCCATTATATTAAAGTAATATAATATTATACTAATTGCAAATATTCAGAGACACTAAATGTAAAAAAATATAAAAGAGCTTTATATACCTGATTTTCCGTTTACATATTGTTAAACATGTGTATAATTGTAATTTCTTTCCGGCATAAAACCGTTTATAATTTAAATATTTCTATCGTCAACTAGATGGCGTTGTACCATCATAGTTATATTTAATGAAATACAATAATTTAAAACTTCAGTTTCATTAGTTGTTTTATTTCTTTACATTAAGCTACGAATACAACATCGCCACTGGATACACACATCACATGACACTAACTACAAATTGAATACGAACAATAGTAAAATATATTGTGTATTTGGACAATAAATATATAAACTAAACAGTCATGTTCTGAGATCTTATTAGATTACTATCTAGTTCTTGTTACGATATATTTTTACAAATCTTTTTTTTACAAGTCAGGAGCATTCGTTTGTGTATTTTTCATATGTAATCTTAAACGAACACATTACCAGTATGTGAAGAGAATGTTACATGTGGAAAATCAGTAGATTTTTCGCGTGGTCGCCGGCTCAGTTCGCAGCCTCAGTGCGGTACGATCTCAACATATAAATATTTAATTACTCTTAAGAATATTATAATCAATTGTGTTGTTTATATCGAAGTGTTATTAAATCACACACACATATATTTGTTCATGACGTTGAATACTTAATTATATTTGCTACAAACCTTAATTTTTTTTTTCATTCTACATACATAACATAATTTAAGTGAAGTATATACCAATAAAAGTATAAAAAATGCACATTTCAGTATATAATATAAATTTTAAATAATATGTAAGTCTCGGTTTCGGCCTAAACGAAAACTATGAACGAAAGTTTGGTTTCGGTTTCGGCTGAAAAACGTTCGGTCACTGCGTATATAAAAATAACATCCACGCTCCCGACTGGTAAATGTTCTGATATTAAACCATTTCATTCATAAATTTTAATCAAAGCAAATATTAATATATGTGACTAATTTAACTCATATAATATTTTGTAACGCTTTACATAAAAATAACTTTAATGATAAAAGAAAATGTTGCCCTAAATATGAAAAACGATGTTTACAATTAAAATTTCTGTCTTATATGAATGTTACATAATTTTTATATTAGTACTGTATATCCTGTTAATGAGATATGAATACATAAATAGCATTTAGATTGCAATAATTATGACTGAACGTGTTATTAAAATTATTGACATAAATGTTGTCAACAGCATTTTTGTTACGGTCCCGAGAAAGTTACAACGTAGAGAATACACATTAGCAAAAGACATTTCTAGCAGTACGCTTTTGTCTATGCCTTATATTTTGTCTATGGCAACAAAGTAGTCTATTATATGCTAGCAATTTTAATTCAATTTAATTGAACACATAGTTTGTTCAATTGCATATTATACATTGGCAACAATATTGTTGGTCCTTCGAACTGGATAAAAGTTTATAATATTGTACTCTCCTAACAAAATCATTACCATATGGCAAACAGTAACACTGCCTGCTTAATATGAAGTGAGAGTCGCTCTGGCGACACATGCAATCAGTTTCTCAAGGTGAACCTTAATTTTCTCTTTAGTATTCTTGCCAATGGTAATTTGCCACGGAGTTTTTAGATCGTTTGACATAGTAATTGATCGCATTTGACTGCGAGTATATTACTCACTGCATTCATAATTTGACATTAATGTTGCCAACACGCTGAGGCGAGGCGGGCTTGGGTTAATTTAGTGCTGGCAGTGCGGCGAGCGGCAGCGGCTCAGTGCGGCTCGTAGGTGGCGGCGGCGCGCGTGCACGCCACCTGCTGGCGCCCCACGCGCTTGCCGTTCACCACCAGTGCCGTGGGGTTGTTCACGCGGATGGACTTGAAATCGTAACTCTGCAATAAAATAAATTAAACCCATAAAAATATCTACGTAAGCTTTACGAGTACTTTAAGTGAAAGTTCTGGGACATTGTGCCTAATATTAAAATGTATTTGCTTCGGGTTGTGACAACTTATCGATATGTTAATGATTTATCATATTTCTTATACTTATCAATATTCAATCATATATAAATAGCATTATGTATGTATGTATATGAATATAATATGATTATACATATGTATACTATACATGTACTATTATACATATCTTATATTGCTATATGTACCAGCTAAATTGTGTTACCAATAAAACGCTTTTTATTATGTAATTTGTCTTATAATAATAGGCTCACCACCTATTCCATCGTGGGACTTAAAAGTAACTGGTGAAACGTGGGAATGTTCTACATTCCTCTGC
>DWFO01000576.1:0-19514 GCA_018246595.1 Mimoniades nurscia nurscia
GTACTGTAATACTGTTGCGCTGTATTACCGACGGTCACGTCAATATCCAGGCATAGGTACATTAGGGATACATACATACAGGGATAGCTACTGAATTTTAGAATTCACGCGGACAAAGGCGCGGGAATAGCTAGCATGCTATAAGACCATGCCCACAATAATGGCTTACTAACTTTGAAAAATACTGCATTATGAATTAACTTCGTAGAGATTCAAAGAATTGTTTTGTATCTTTCAACAATTGTTGCAGGTGTCCTACTAGTAGTTGAAGATGTCGCCACTGGTCGGCTGTTATGATGTTCTACCGCTCTGCGATGTCCCCTTTGACGCCTAGCGGCCGCGCTATGGACAAATACGAACAGTTAGCTGTAGTGAGTTCTGTTTTCTTTCCAAATATTCACATATTATAATAATAATATTATAAAAATATTAACATACATTTATATATTGCGCTTCGTGTCAGAAAAAGTTGTACCTATATGTAAATATTTTTTAATGGCCAAGATTACATTTAAATGATCCATTAGAGATAGATTTTAGGTAAAATGTAATAATTATTGTTTTTTCAGTCACTCTTAAGTGTTAGGTAACTATAAACTTTTCTAGGTAGGGGAGGGTTCGTACGGCGTGGTGCTGAAGTGTCGGCGCCGCGACACGGGACAGTTGGTAGCCATCAAGAAGTTTCTAGAGACGGAAGATGACGCCGCCGTCCGAAAGTTGGCGCTACGGGAGATAAGGATGTTAAAGGTTTGAACACAATTTCTTTTAGTGTAATATGTATTTTATATTTGCCTACATTATGTACAAATGTTACATTTTTCTTTTACTAACTTTGAAGGTGTATGACAATTTGTTTACAGTTTAAAGTTGACAGTTGACAGCACTGTGTACTTAATACTTGAAACTTTAAGCAGTATTCCCGCTATCAAATCGTCCCTTAATGTAATACGTGGATGTTGTTTGAGTACCTACTTTCGAAATATTACATGTTTAATATATTGTTTAATTAAACTCCATTGAAAATAATAATACAAATAAACTACACATTACATCAGTACGTCACTGCATGCATTTTAAACTCTTATAAGTAGTCACGCGTTTCCGACATTACCACGATCCATGGCTACTGCGTAAGAAATATTGGCACATTAATATTTATACATATGAACACAAAAATCAATCAAAATAGGGAAAGCTGCAAATATCGTAAGTACCATCCGGATTTTGTAGAGTGCCACTAATATTATCACGAATTTAAATGTTGTCTTTTCCCAACAGAAACTTCGCCACGACCACTTGGTGAACATGATTGAGGTGTTCCGTCGCAAGCGGCGGTTCTACCTCGTGTTCGAGTACCTGGACCACACGCTGCTGGACGAGCTGGAGGCCACGCCTGGCGGCCTGGGCGAGGACACCGCCAAGAAACATCTGTACCAGTTACTCAAGGGCATCGATTACTGTCATCAGAATTCTGTGAGTTTAATCATTGGACATTTTGAAAAGGCTTATAAGTTGGAAAGTGATCTGTCTTATAAGTTGGAAAGTCTCTGGCTTTTTTCGATAGAATAAAATGATATAGGATGCTGTCAAGTACTCGTTTATTGTTTCATTGTTGGATACAGCTTTCGTCTCACGAAAAAAATATCGCAGTCGGATTCACTAAAAAAAAATGCAGATGTACAGGATACGATACATGATACAGGAACATTAGTTTTGAAGCCGCATAATAACTAATATCAATCTTCTGTTCCCTCGAAATACAAACAGTGTCTTAGCAGTTCTCATCGTCCACAACATCCCCCTCATTATCCTCTTAACCACGTTGCCAATGTAAGGGCGGATCCAGATTTGGCGCAGGGGGTTCGCAAGAAGTTATAGTTATTAATTTTGATAATAATAGATACTAGTACAAAGTAGATATTTTGTTAATAAATGTACAAATCATACCTACAGCTGACATGTGTACTCAAGTGACAAAGAATTTACAGATAATTCATCGCGACGTAAAACCGGAGAACGTGCTTGTGTCCAACAACGGCATTGTGAAGCTCTGTGACCTTGGGTTTGCGAGAGCTCTGGCGGCCCCCGGGGAGCCCTACACGGAATATGTGGCGACTCGCTGGTACAGAGCTCCGGAGTTACTGGTCGCTGAACATAGGTGAAATATTCCTGACAATCTAATGTGTTTGTTGGTCGAAGATGGTTTTTTTCTTTTTTGAAAAAGACCAACTTCGATCTTTATCGTTAATGTCTTCAGATACGGCCCGGAAGTGGATATTTGGGCCATGGGCTGCCTTTTCTCGGAGATGCTCACAGGCGATCCACTATTCCCAGGAGATTCGGACATCGATCAGCTGGCTCTGATCATAAAAACAGTTGGTAAGTCAAGACAAGAAACTACCAAGTAGATTTTATCCCGGTGAATCTGTAATCGGTCGTCATTTGATAATATCCATATCGTATTCACAAACAGTCGTTCCAGGTCTTGTTGTGTTCCAGGCAAACTGGCTCCGCGTCACCAGCAGGTAGTGTCCCGCTTGTCTGGCGGGGCGGCGTTGGGCGGAGTGGGCGGCGGAGCGATGAGGAACATTCTGCCCGGCAACGGCCCCGCGAAGGACCTGCTTGCCGCTTGCCTGCGCACTGAACCCAGGGCAAGACCCACTGCCGCCGCTCTCCTCAGACACAAGTAATATTGGTTTTGTCATCACAGATGCCGTAAACACGAATACCTATATTGAAGCTTGAATTTGAAAAAATAGTTACATACTTCTAGCACTTATCAGTAATGCCGTAGCGTGGGTGTCAGCCGCCCGGGACGGAACAAAATTGTGTCGCCCCCTTGAGACTTTATATGTTTTGGCATATGACAATCACGTGGACGAAAACAAAGGTGGACTGCCTGGATATTATTAAAACAGTTATTTTATTATTTATTGTGAAATTTTGCCGCCATCTGAACAATCCTTTTTCCGCCCCCTAAAAGTGCCGCCCCTACCGCCCCCACGCTACGCCACTTCTCATCAGTAACATTATTCAAGATAGACGAGATGACTGTCTCGTCAGTCGAGTGGTTGCGAGTGCGACAGTCGATCGAGAGGTCCCGGGTTCAAGTTCTGGGCCGGATACTGCCAGATTTTCTGATTTAAAATTTCTATCAGTGGCTCGGAGTTTGGATTAGTGTTTGGTGTATGGCAATAAGCTCTTCATTACATCAATTTTATTCCATGTGAAACGTAAATGTAGCCAGTGAAACGTGGGAGTGTAGGTACTACACGTCTCTGCCTACGTCATCGGGGATTACAGGCGCCATTTGCGCATTTTATTGTTCAAGATGGAAATGATATTTCACCGTTGGTTTATTGCAGGTACTTCATCGCTGATGGTTTCTCGGAGAATTTTAATGCGGAGCTCAGAAAGAAGCTTGGAAAAGAAATAGAGGTAGGTACAATCTTATAGAATTCAACAGAATTCAGATTCAAGAGTAGGTATAATATGCAATTTTACGTCATAACTGGAGGTTGCGCTCAACATTTAAATTCACATATCGTTTTTAAATATCTCATTCGCTTCGACTGCTTTCACTACAATCTGATAACTGAGCGTGGTGAAGTGTTAGAAAATATTTCGTATTATAAAAAATCTAAACATTCTTACTTGGTGTTTGTTGTGTACGTTTTTCATATATACCGGTCACCTGTCATATGACTGGCCGTGTTTCAATCGTAATGTGGAACGTCGTACAAGTTGAGCGATCGTACCGTTCGTGAACTGCTTGTAGAGCCCCAGCCCGGCGCCGGCGGGCGCGCGCGCGCACGGCCGCCCGCGCCAGCAGTGGACACTGAACATTGTACCGGTGAGAATTGTGCATTGTATTATTACTTTTTCGCAAAATACGCGTCGAACAAATGTGATGAGGAATAATGTGTAGCACATGTAGGTAAGTGTATTCAATTTGTTTCAGGATCACAGCAGGTCTAGAACGAGTAGCACGGCGGGCGAATCGCTGATAGATTACAATTACGCCCCTGGTAATTTTACATGCTCATAGAATTATTTATTTAAGAAACAAACGTTACGTCATGCGTGTAATGCCCAAAGAGGATGACATTTATTTATTTAATTCCTGAAATTGTCGTTTTTACTCCTCACGTGAGGAATATAGAATGCGCCTCCTTCCGAAGCATGTCAGGAGCGTTGTGGTGTGAGACTTTAAAAAAAAATCGCAAAGAATTCTCCTTCAATGCTGTCAACGCATTGACAATGTCGAGGGAGACGTTTCGTTGATTTGTCTCGTTTGCCTCTTTATCGCGTCTTTAAAAAATCATCGAAAATATTGCCCACTAATTTCGATGTATGTATGTACATTCAGATTATAAAAAGTAAAATTTATGACAGAAAAATTTATTGCACATTTCCAGTTCCACCTAAAATGAATGATGTTGATGGTGACATTTTAAAATAATTTTGTTAGATAAATGTCAAATTTGTCACGTCAGGTCCAGAAAATGTAATGGAAACTGCCGATAAGAAGTCTGCACAGGTGGTCGTGAGCACCGCGGCTCAAGATGGCGTCGATGAGGTACGAAATTATTCTGTCACCATCTTTATAATTTTCCACTGCCCGTTTATCGTTCCTTTCTTATTAGATGTCTTCTCAGAGTGAGAAATCTTAAAGCCATACCTAATGTTACTTGAAACCGTTCGTTTACATATAACGGCTTGAAAGACTCATAGTTACCTGTAAAAGAGTAGGTAATCTAACGATAAAACATTTTTGAGACATCGCATTAATTGTTGAAGTGTTTTTTGTTGTTTTACCTATATTGTAGGTACTTAATATTTTGAATGTCTATACTTTTTGGTGTTATACTTTTCATTTTCTTTTGCTATTATTGTATAACACCGTGCCTCGCGCAGGGCGCGACGTCGTGCGGCCGGCCGGCGGACGCTCGGTTGACGGACGCTCGGCCGACGAACGCTCGGCCGACGGACGCTCGGGCGACGGACGCTCGGCCGACGGACGCTCGGGCGACGGACGCTCGGCCGACGGACGCTCGGTTGACGGACGCCCGGACGGCGGCGCGGCCCCTGGCGCGCGCGATCCACGACACCTTCCAATCGTTCGCGGTGCCCGTGAACTCGTATCCTCGGACGCCGTACATCAAAAAGTAAGTTTTTCAACAGTTTGCAACATTTCAACAGTTTTTAAACATCGGTTTATGTATAATCTAGATCCATCTTCTTTTTGTACGTTTCAAATACGTAACGTGTCGTCCAGTCTGTAATCCCCGAAGACGTAGGCAGAAGAGTGCATTACACAACTACATTTCACCAATTACGTTTAAACTACACTATGAAACGGGTGGGGAGCCTATTGCAATACGCCGGGTACATTTCTAGACTTCGACCCACTGCTAGAAAATCTACATTAGAATAATCCATTAGTGCCGGACCCGGAGTTAGAATCCAGGACCTCCCGATCGGCAGTCGCGTTTGCAATCAACACGACCAACGAGGTATATTTCAATTATTTATACTTTTTCATTTATATACAACTTTGAATCATCAGGGTGAATAATAAACTGGTAATGGCCGACGAGCTGCTCCGCGGCAGAATCGCGGCCAAGAAGAATAACACAAAAAAAAATCAGCCGGACTTCTCTTTGCCCTACGTTCCGGGAGGTAAATAAACAATATAATATCTGGGTTCATCTGCACACATGGCCTTGTCATTCCATCCAAAGTAAGCATCGAGAGAGCTTGTGTTATGGCAACCAGACGGGTGATAAACTACATACACCTACCTATATTATGTATATATAAAGATATACTTGTATACATTTTTTTGTACTTTTTATCTTCTTCTCTTAATTTATCAGCGATTTGTTATCCCTTGTAGAGCTAATATTTTAAAAAGTAAAAAGTTATAAAGACGGATATGTCAGATTCTGACTTAGCAGCTATGTCGAAGGTTGGATTCGCTGAAAAAGTTATGATATAAATTAACTTATTAGGCTGAACGCGTGTATTACATTGATATTAATTTATTTTGTTACTTACACTATATTTTTTTCTCTTGCAGCTATAAACAGCCCGTTGAAAAAGGCAAAAAAACCGCAACAAACTGCCTCCAAAGCCTATGACACGTGGGACAGTAATGTAAGTTGTGACATTTCAGTGTTAAAACAAAATGTAAACAATCACTAAGTTTACATACATAGCAATCACATCATTGTCTACAATATATGAGACATTCCATTCAGATACGTTTCATGTCAATTTCAAACATAGATACTCGTAAATGTAAACCTAAGTCATTTTATCCCTCTAAAATGTTAAGCAATATTTAAATGTTCTAAGTAACTTCACGCCTGTAATCCCCGAGGAGGTAGGCAGAGGAATGTAGAACATTCCCACGTTTCACCGGTTACTTTTTAAATCCCACAAACCCACAATGGAATAGGTGGTGAGCCTATTGCCATATACCGGGCACTTATCCAGACTCCGAGTCACTACTAGAAAATCTAAATTAGAAAATTTAGTAGTGTCCGACCCGGGAATCGAACCCAGGACCTCCCGTTCGGCAGTCGCACTCGCAACCAACACGACCAACGAGGCAGTTGATCACGCTATAAAGTAAGTATATTTATAAACTGAAAGACTGTCTGATGTAAGGCCAAATGCAACGAAACGGTCTTATGCAACTCTGCGAAGAAACCGCTGAGCATCAGAAACTGTACACATCCCATTACCTACCCTTACATAGGTTTTACACGAAACGTTCAAAACGTGTAACGTGAAGGAGCATAATAACTTCTCTTATGTTACGAAAAAATGTTACGTAACACCATCTATTTAACATGTATTAACTGTAAGACTATGTAAACAAAAAAATCGTAACATCATGCCTGTAATCGTCGAAGAGGTAGGCCAGGCAGAGGAGTATAGTACACTCCCTCCCACATTTCACCAGTTACATTTACGTCCCACTATGGAATAAGAAGCGAGCCTATTGCCATACACCTACTAGGCACACATCCAGACTCCGAGCCACTCGTAGAGAAATTACTACACGAAAATCCAAGTTATGAAACTCGAATAGTACTCGACCCGGGATTTAAACCGAGGACCTCTCGTTCGGCAGTCGTACTTGCTCGACCAACGAGACAGTTAAAATAATGTATATAGGTATGTATGTAGTTTATCGGCCATCTGGTTACCATACCACAAGCTCTCTTGACGCTTAGTTTGGGATCAGATGGCCGTGTGTGAAGATGTTCCGAGATATTTATTTATATTTATTTATTTATAACACGTAAAGTTCATTGCTACCTGAGTCACTGCTGTCTATTGTTAGAGATAGTGTGTTATGTAGAAATGCAAAAATAAACGCGAATTAATTTGTGCTACATAAAAAAAGCTCCAATAAAAATATAGCATCAATAAAAAAACTGAGACGCGAAGTGTACCACCATCTTAAATGTATAGGAGCGTGGGTTAGTAGAGAAATTACCTTTCGCTTATATAGGTATAGCGACTTACATCAAAGGTCTTAAAGGGAATTTCGCTAAAATTCAAAATTAAACAAACTTTTTTGTACAATTTTACATTTGATAACAGACTAACCTCGTTTTGAAATGTCATGGTTCTGTATGTGGAAAGAATGTTCTCGAACTTAATAAGCAAAAAAAATATTCGTTGTATAGAAAACAAAACAGCATTCAAACAAACAATAAAATGTTTGTCACTTAAAATAGATTTTTTGCAGACAACTCTGTACTAACATTGGAAAAATACAATCATAAAAACACAGAAAAGACATTTTCATGCAGCTGAATTGTTATGAGATATGGTGAGGAAATGTAACACAGTCTCGTTAAATGTTTTTTGCAATCGCACTACAGTAAAACAAATTTATGTTTTTGCTGGACGAATAGGCTGGCACAATGGTCATTGCTTAACATTTTTACGTATATATGTAAGTAGGTGTCAGTATTAATTTTACCATTAGATAACAATCGGTAAACCTATCAAAATAATCCGCTATATCGTCAAGTAGTAAATATGAAGAACGTAAAGGCGGCTTAAAATCATGTAATAAATGGATAGCCACAAATGATATATCCCATAAATCATACTGTAGCAGCGTAAAGAAATATGCTTTCAACTGCAGCAGTTGCCAACGCGAGAACCGTGTTCCCAATAAGACGTATGAATGATTGGTCCACACTTATCATACGTACTAAAAAAAACCAACCAATGATCGCCACAATAATATCTACCGCTTGCAGAGTCGATTACTTTATTACGTTTGATTAGTTGTTCCATATTTAAGCCCGTATACGAAGTACTGAGCTCAAATTATTTTGTTCTATCGTAATTCTAGAAGCTTCGATTACCAGTATCTGTCACTGATCACTGCACTTTCCCGAACGTTCGATATTGTAACGATATAACAATACTCACAATTAAATGTTGCTTGACTCGACTGCTCGGAATAATCATCACCTAATGAGTTTCCTTTTGCATTGTAATAATTAGTTTTTTCACATTATTCTGGGCAGGTGGGTTGCGGATCGTAGGACACTGCTTACGATGCTTCCCGTCGCCGGCCAGGGAATTTGTCCGTGACTAATTTGACCGCGCTGCACTTCGATCAGCTGGTCGCCATAAATACCCTTAGTAACAATTTGTAGTCAAGAAAATGATGTTCATGTCTAACGAAGTTATTTTTTATATGAGAAAAGGCAGGCTTAATAAAAAAAATTGTAAACGTACTGGACGTGTATGTATCGTGTTGGTTAAAGAAAAATTTATAGGTTTACATTAGCAAACAATTTTATACAGAATGCTACGGTTTTGTTTAATATGTTACTACGATTTTTCTATTATCATATTCTGCACATCTGTTCTAGCGGCTTGAAAGTCAGTATCGACTATTTTTATTGAAATATTATATAAAGAGAATGACGATGTTTTCTTGATCCTTCCTTAGCACCTCAGTATCTGACCTTTCCGTAGTATCAGACCTATTTCGATCAATAGTAAGTCTTCGTCTGATAACAAATAAATGCTTAAAATACTTCTATAGTTATTCATCCTGTATTATACAGAAAATATTACGCAATCAACCTGTACATCAATATAAATAGCGCGCGACTGCGGTCTGAAATATACTGATTCCTTATACACAATTTACGACGAAGTTTGTTTGGTTGTTTAACATACATTTTCAGGATTTCAGCCAAACATTCATTAATTTTTTTGTTAATGAAGTCTCTAACTATAGCATCTATAGATTATTTCATTAAATAGCCCGAACTCAAGTTTCCGGCAATATGTTACGAGTATGTGTATGTGAACATCTGGTTTTACTTTTGATTGTTTAATAACTGTGCCCGATGCCGTGCCGTACGTCCAATGTACCTATTGCAATAGGCTCACCACCTATTCCATAGTGGGACGCAAACGTAACTGGTGAAACCTGGGAGTTTTCTACCTTCCTCTGCCTACCTCATTGAGATTTACAGGCGTATGTTAAATTTGTTACGTAATTTTCAGAGAGCGTTCTATTTATACAGTCCACCTGAATATTGTTGGGCGGTTTTCTGCCTCTTTGGTGTTGTTTGTATTCTTACCTACTTGCTGAGCCAAACTATGAAATTCAAGCGGTCATTTTGGTATAAAAATGGCCTTAGGTAGTATTCACAAACAGTGTCTATTTAAAAGCTTTTTTAGTATAAGAAATACAATTTGAACAGCATATGTACATACGATATGATGAGGATCATATTAAAAATTCATTCTATTTCCAACTCAATACAAGAAAAGGCTTGGAACTTGCGAGAGTCAAGGGCATTTAAGTGATATGAATGTTCCCATTTTTCAAGAGTCTCCTTCAATTTACAAGAGACATGATCCCTGTATACGAAAATGTGTGAAATATATGTACATTATTTCAATAGAAGCGACCTCGTTTTTTTGTAAATTTTTCCCTAAAAAATATTTGGATTTAAGAGGGTTTTTGGTACAAAATGCTCGTGTTGCCGTAAGTATTCAAATACTTTATTTCATAAGGGACACAGACGGGTTACTATCCTAAGAGACAGTTCAGTCCACGACATAAATATCAAGTTTCCCATAAGGGTAGGCACATACCCAGGGATTTCCATTGATTTTGGCCTTTCTTCAACTCTCTATTTTCATTAAAGTCAATACACAGGATCTTTTACTAAATTCGCCGTTGATATGGTTTTACTGACATAGCAAGTTTAAGACTAACTCTTGTATAATTTTATATAGGTATATAAAACATACATAAAAAATATTCAAGAATATGCCACAAAAAACGTCAGTATGTAATTGCCATATATGTACATTTTGGCCTCAAGTGTATGAGTGCCTACCTACTGAATAATATTTCAAAGAATCATATACAAATGGAAGATATTTTTCGCTCAAAAATATACTATTGTGTAAGCGGTGGACCGGGACAAATATTTCATGTGTTTACTCTTTATAACACTCATGAGGTATGTATGTGTTTGTGTCTGTGGGTTATTTTTGTATTATACTAATGTATTTAGCTAGAAACTATGCTATATTTTAACGTAATAAAATAATCAAAGATGATTCACATCTAATCACATTGAATGATAATTTTTTAATATAAACTTCGAGCTACAAATCGCGCAGATTTCCATTGATGGGTTTTACTACATCTTCTCCATACAGGGCTGACCGCATCTTACTCATTTTTCCAACCTAACCTGAATCCTATTTAATTTGCTCGCCCATATAAGTCGTGAGCTTAACGTACATTGGCAATAAATAAATCTATCCATTTTTTAACATTGTGTTCGTATTAACTTTCAGTAATTAACTGAACAGTATTGTTTATTTAAATCAAAGTTTCATGATATTTACTACATTGAGACCAACCTACTCACCTATCTAGACCAAATAAATAGGGTTTTATGTGATGGGGACGTCAGAAGTCTCCGAAACCGGCGTGCATGTATGAAGAGAGTGTTGAATGTAGACGAAGCACGACAGGTGTGTAAGAATAGAGATATTTGGCACTCTGTCTCTCTGCCTATCCCGGAAGGGACCTGGCGTGAAGGTATGTATGTATGTATGTACTAAATTGATATTAACATTGCGACAGATTTTTAAATCCTCTAATAATAATAACTATAGGTACATAAGTCAAGTATATACTTTGGGATTCCAATAAATCAATTCGAAACGAAAAATTCAACATACGTTTATAAGAACAAAAATAATGTACAGTAAATGACTACATTCTTCTAGTTTAATAACCCATTATTCTTAAGATTCTACGAACTTAACGATGTCCTGAGTTAATTATCAAACGTGTTGTTTTATAAATAAAATTGTACTCTGGCAATTCTGCAAGCACTTTACACTTGTTATAGGAGAAAATATACATAGTAGGTACAGTAAAGGCTTTACAATAAAAAAATCTAATTTAGATTTTCATCAAGTTTTCCAGTTACTGGAAAAGAAAATAATTTATTACACGCCGTCTATTTGAAGCAATTATTTATAAGAAAATCCTTTTTTTTTCGTTAAACCCAAAAAATCTTTGGTCGTATTTTAATTAAAAATATCATCAAAATTTACTCTAACTTTTCAAGTCCGAGATGACCCCTCTGCCTACTTCGTTGCCTTTAGCCGTAACTTTCAGTGACATCTGACAGACAAATTTTAAAGAGCTTTAGTAATTAAGATTTTTAAGTTCTAAAAGTTATTATACATATAATTACAAAAAAATCTCAAAAAGTAGGTATGTCTTGGATTAGATTGAAAAAAATAATTCTGTGGAATATTTATACGGAAAGAATAGAAAATTGACAGCAATCAAAAGGATCTGTTTTCCTCACATATTATCGCGATCTATTTGAATCATAAATGTAGGAAAAGTAATATAGCTTCAATTTTCATATTACTAGTTGTTAACAGCCCTATCGGTTGTTTAGTATAAACTTGTAATGGAATTGAAATTGAAGTACTATTTTCTTTTATTCAGTTAGTATAGGTAAGTACAATTGGAGTTAATTATTATTATCACTGACTGTTTTATCATTCAAGGGAAGGTCTTAGGCCTGCAATTAATATCAGTTAATACGCTTTCTACTCGAAATATTACAAAATTAAACGAAACATTTTGTTTTAATTACGTGTCTGCTGTAAATTTGGGTGTATCGATCATATCCCGGGCAAACTGACAGCCAGATATAGAAAAATCGCCATAAAAAATACAAAACATAGATTTTCAATCTACATATTTTCGTCCATTGATATCTCGCTTTTGTACTGAAGTTGTCTACAATTTAATACTCCGTGACGTGCGGGATATTCAATCATCTGTGATGCTTTCCGCAGTCGATAGCTTCCCGTCATATCTTTCCATTATAGAGCCCGAGGTCTGACACTATGGTACGGACCTAATATTTTACAAAGTAATGCACATTTTTAAATACATACATTATAATATCTTAATAATATCTCGGGACATGTCCACACATGGCCATCTGATCCCAAAGTAAGCGTTAAGAAAGCTTGTGGTATGGTAACCAGATGGCTGAATATATACATATAAATATATACTTAAATTGTTCTTTTTTTATTTTTCACACCTAGACAACAAATACTTGTGCTCATCACACAAATATTTATTCTGGGTGGGTATCAAACCCACGACCCCCGGCGCAACAGTCAGGTTCACTAACCACTGCATTCGTTATTATTATTCGTTATTATCGTTATTTTTCATAATACAGATAAACATCACAAAACAATTGAAAAGTTATCTAATTGAATATATAATATCTTTATTTCTCTAATTGGTTGCGTTAAAATTTGAACCATATAGGTATAATATGTAGATTCCTTAACACAAATTTCAAGCATTAAAACATCATATAAACTTTACTAGCCATTTAATATTCGAGGCCCGTCTTCATACAGATATGTGTGATATATCCATTTACTACCTGACTTCATCCCCTTATCACAGAATGACGTCTACCTTGTAGCTTTATGTTACCCTTAACAAGTTCCTCTCAGTAATATCATAAAGGATCCTATTAGGACCCGGGCAGAACTTACATATCTATGTTATTTCCGGTTTGTTGTAATTTAAATCCTGGAAGAGCATGAGGCAGGACTGTTTGTACTAACGCTTGCATAATTTGTTCTTTTTAAATTACGGAAGAAAAGGCTAGTTCTTAGATAGTTTTGTTCTTTCTTGTTTATGGAACAGAAGATTCTTTCTTGCTAATTGTTTATTTTGAACAGAATAAAGGAGAAAGGGAACTTTTTGATGTCTGACTGCACGTAATTGTTGTGCAATCTTTCTTTAAATTATACAAAGATGAGCTTCAATACAAGTGTCATACTTAAATATAATAAAGATACGCGACAGCCCGCAGGACGACACATTACTGCCGCCGATCAATTTCAATTTCTACAATTACAAAACAGTAATTAATACAACTGTTTTATTGTTATTGATTGTGTTTTGTCATTGTAATTCTGTATTTGTTTGCTACATTACGATTGTATTTTGTCTATAAATGCATGTAATAGTAATGCATTAGTTACAATATATTTCGTAAAATAATCTAATCGAAACTACAAACGTAGGTGAAGGAGAATATAAGTATATACAGATGAAGGAAAACAGTGGTTTCCATCATCATAATCGTCATTATTGTTATATCACAAATAAATAAACTAATTAAACCAATTTAAAAATAAAACCTTTGTATCAATGGTAATTACATTGAATACATAATAGAGCGGTAGTAGGTACTGTATAAATAATAATATTATAATTCATAATGTTTACATATCACTACATACATGTTAACTGCCTACACACATATTGGATACATGAATGTGATTCTAAAATGTCTGTACACAGCTACATGTATCGTAACGCTTCTCACATTTAATGAACATTTTGAACACGACCTATGTAAATGTTACAATGTATCAGCGTAGTAGGTACTCGGATGCCTTATATCAGGGATATCGAAATCCAGTTGAGACAAGTTCGTTAAGGGATTACAACATCTCAAGCAGAATCGTACGCTATGTTATACACTAATACTATCCACATATATGTATGTATTATGTATGTATGTATTTCGTATCAGTGGATGAGTTATACCTACATTAAACAATACTGTATAGTTTGTTTGAACAATATCGTGAGATATTTGCACATCGTTTACATAATCAGGGCGCATGTTAAAATAAAATCACGCCTGTAATCCTCGAAGGAGGTAGGCGGAGATGTTTAGTCCACTCCGACGTTTCACCGGTCACGTTTACGTCCCACGAAGGTGGCGAGCCTATTGCCATACGCATGTAATTAAGGCCACATATGTTTGTTGTAACGGTGATGGAAATCATCGTGATGCAAAATGCACGCTTTAGAATTCTCCATGACGTTCTTTAAGTGAACTCGGCCAACCTATAATAGTATAGAGTGGCAGACTATGGCTTTACCCTTTCTGATTCTAAGAGGAGACTAAAAGGGTTAATGTTCTATAGGGTTCTGAAGGGTTAATGTAGGACCTATAATAAAGCTTGCGGCGTGTGTAATTACGTCACACCAATACAGATGAATGGTGCTGAAATTTAGTAACCAATCCATTTGTCGAAAATGAATGTCGACAACATTTAGTTATATGAAAGTTAGTAACCAATTCATTTGTTACAAATGAATGTCGACAACATTTATTTACTTGAAAGTTAGTAACCAATCCATTTGTCGGAAGTGAATGTCGATAACATTTAACGACACTTAGTACGAGTATCTTATTGCTTATCTTGCTCTCCAACTGCGCAACGTTCTTCAAAAAGTTCTACTGATATTGTTACTCATCGGATTATTCTGAAGTCACCTACGCATCTCAATAACGTGCGCATTATACTATGATAGACAAATTCCGTCAACTCCCCTGTCCTTGCACGTCTCGTTTCAGAGTGAGAAGGGATAAGGAGACGGAGTGTGCCCTTGACCTCCAGCAAAATGCGTGTTACCAGAATCGACACGCCCTAAGAACATTACGAAATACACATGCGTAAGGAGTCCCTTATAATGCTTATTGCTTACAGCTCCAGCGAAATTTAATTTTTTGACTTGACATCACTAAAGCTCTCTTTCAAACGGCAGCATATTGGCCGCTCCTCGGGTGTTGCAAATGGCCATAGGCCACGGTGACCATTTACCGTCAGGTGGACGGCCTGCCTTATTTCCAGGCTATACATAAATAAAGCTTGTATTTATTATATGTTCTATAGTACAATAGAGGTGAACTTATTTCCAAACTATTTTTCTACCCCTTTGTAAGGCCATAGTCTGACATGGTGGCCGATATGTTAAATATACGTGTAAACAGTTTTCAACCCTAAAACATACATACATACATACATATCGTCACGCCAGGTCCCTTGCGGGGTAGGCAGAGAGCACAGAGAGCCAAATATCTCTATTCTTACACACCTGTCGTGCTTCGTCCACACTCACTCTCTTCTTACATCATCTTCTTACATGCACGCCGGTTTCGGAGACATACAAAAATAAATTCGTTTTCATATGTTCTTTATATTAGGTATGGGTATTTAAATAGATGCGTTTTTGTTATAATTTTGGTATACGAGTTCTAGTATACATATATACCACAAAGAATGCGAAAAATATTCGCTGCTGAGAACAGGCGAAGAAAGAACATAGTACGGTATGAATCATTTATGTTACAAATATTTATATTTCCTTGGGAATTTCCATGTCCGTCGCGTGTAACGGCTACAATTGTAATAAAAACGACGTACCTTATAAACGCTGATAATGTACCCGGTGGTTGGCGTGTGCGATTTCTTGGGACCGCCAGCCAAGTCGTTGAAGGGCGGGCGGCATATCATCGCGACCTCGCTGTACAGGTCGAGGGTGTGCGCGGCGGAGTAGCGAATCGTCTTCGGATCGAACTTGGTCAGAGACGCGCACCTCATATTGTTGTAGAAAAGCAACGGGTCTGTTTGTGTCGTGTTTATCACGTAGTAGGATATGAAGGGGAACTCGGCGTTCTTCTCCATATTGGCGAGCAACATCCCCCCCACCGCGGTGTTCGCTTGGGCGACATCGTTCAGCAGCTCGCCGGCGGCCGTCTTCTGTTTGATCAAGGGTTTAGTGAGCGGTGATTCGAGGATGGGCTCAATGGGTTCCAAGGGGCTCATCAAATGCGCCAGAATGCAGAGCTTGGGGTCAGCCACCTCGAGGATGCTGAGCGAGCTGGGTACGTTCTTTGTCGTTATGCCCTTTTCTGGCGTCGGCGGTGGGACGGGCAGCTGGAAATGTGAAAACGAAGATTTTTCGAGTATACCATCATACGTTTTAAATGTGCTCAATTTTCATGTCTATAAATTCTTCCCATTGTTATAATAAGTAGGTAATCTTAAATTAGCCAAATATTTTTTAAACTTTTTGGGATTGAACTGGGTGGTATATTCATTGGTATCTATGTTAGTATGACCTGGACCGAGTTGCAATCACAAGTTATGAGAAAATTAAAAGCTCTTTAATTTATGGCCCTATCCGTTAAAGCGGAGGTTGTGGGTTTAATGTCCAGTTAGAGCAAATATTTGTGTGTAAGGATTTATAAGTTGCTTTGCGTTCGGGGTAAAAAATATATTAGTCACTATTTGTATACAAATGTGCATATATGTACGTAATGTACATATGTAAATAGTTTTATATACATATATAACTCAAATATACATATGATTGAGTGATGTACAAGTTTAACTCACTGTATTTCTTTGGCAACAGCTCGACTTTGGTAGGTACTTATCTGAATTATACGTACGAACTGTGTGATTGTGATACAACTTATTTAAGGAGAAGTTAAAAGCACGAGACAAAGAAGCAGGTTGGGTTCTCGACGAATTTATTAATCGGTGCTCAACACATGGTGAATGATAGCAGATCGCATTTTACCGGAACACCATCAGGCAAGAATCGGTCGAGCGCGTGCGCGGGGATTACGAAGCAGTCTCTTTCGAGGGTGGCCAGGGAGACGGGCTCCGTGCGGCGGCGCTGGTCGCCGGTGGGGCGCTCCCAGCGTAGCAGCGACACCGACGGCTCTCTGGTGACGAGCGGCTGCGGGGGCTCCGGCTCCGGGCCCGTACCGCCGCCGAGGACTGGACCGCATCTTTCTGAAAATAATTTAAACGCATTTAGAACTGAGGAATGGGTTATTCTATAATTTGATCGTATAGTTCATAGCATGTAACGGTTTCTTGTTCGTTTGATTTTGTGTTGAATAGCTTCCTGTTGGTACCTACTATAGTTGGAGAACTTGACTGCTAAAATTACTGTTAACTGGTGTATTGTAATTGTACCTATATCTTACAAGTTATATAATAATATCTTTGTCCGGTTCGTCTACGGCCATCAGAGTCGAAACGAGACGATGTTTGTTTTATATGTGTAAATTTACAACTATGGAAAGAACAAACACATTTTGCTCTCCCGGCTTGAAATCGTACCCGTTGTGGGTTAGATTTGTGCTTGCAGGCAATCACTACACTAACAGACCTACTTCTCTAATAACTTTATTATCGTATTTCAGCGGGTAGTTTAATTTACCGATTATTATAATACTAGCTATTACGTTTAATGTTTTCATTTCGATTCTAAGTACTGGATTTAAAATAATTCCCTACTTGATACGACGTAATAACGTTATTATTACCTAAATCTCTTAGAATTTAACTTGAGCGTAATCCAAGCCAGTATCAGAGGTCAACGTTGGATGAAACGGCGAACGTCATTCGAGCATTTTAGTATGTTTTAAAGTTAAGAGTAAGCAATTTATCTGGCAGCAATTCCAACCGACCGCTAACACTCATAAATGTTTCCAACCTTTATCAAATACAACTGTAGGAATACGAATGTTAGTTAGTAAAGTTCTAGAAAGATTTTCCTTGGTGTTAAATTGCTAAACCAACGGGTCGATACAAATTTTTCGAACGTTCCTAAGGCGATAATACTTATTCAATAAATCTTTGCATATTTAAGGTACAGAAATCGTCGGCTAAAAGTTGCAAAGCCGAATATAATCGTGACCCCAAATGCCGTACGAAAATAGCCCTTACGTGTTAGCGTTGCATGTTTACAAAGGTATTTTGGGTGTGACTTTTTCTAAAGTGTCACAACTGGCTACTCATTTTAGGCGAGGCGTGGAGGTCGCGCTTTCGCTCCGAAATATGTATTATGCTCAGTATGTTCATCTTTAATTTTTTGGTATCTTAATCTATATTTGTAGATTCTGTGCATATAAAGTAATTTGATATTTTTGTTAGGTAAACTTTGTTTCACTTATATCCAGCAGCTGACTGAGAAAGAAAAGAAAGAAACTTATTTTAATATATCGTTTTAATAAAATTTATATGTTTATTTGTAAACAATAGACAATTATATGTATTTAAATGACGTCTTTCATTCCGTCTTTAGTAGCTCTCACTGGACATGTTTGAATATCTGTAACTGTAAACACATCTAACTATTAAATACTAAGACAAGTACTTATCACATATTAAGTTCTTACATAAGTAAAATTTAAAAATTAGAACATTAATAATATTAATACCAAAATTAAGTATTATTCATCCGTCTATTCGGACATTGTTTCAGGACTCTTTCCATCGTGCAACGACATAGTTTTGTATTATATTAAACGTCTTGTTAAAAATTAAAGAAATGAAATTAATGTATCTTCGAACTCAAATGATCAGAACGATTAACTTTACTTGATAAACCGAAGTCAATAATACACATTATATAGCACATGCCTATATGGTCGAAAATTAAAATACATTTACTTATAAGGATTAATTTTAAGAAGTTCAATAATAGCTTAAAATTCACTTTTACTGATAAAATACGATATTCAATGACCGCAAATAAAAAATGTAAAAATATTTACAAGCCTATGAAGTAATGGCATCGGATTCTTGGTTAATGCTACAATATAAATGTTGTCCTTACTTTTGAAACACGATAGTAATTGCTCAATGAAATTTGCTGCACTGTTTGTTGCTTTACAAATAATTAGTATTGAATATAGTCACTTTTATTAATAATTAATAGTAGTTCTAAATTTGAATAAATATTAACAATATTACGTTATTATAAGTAACAACTTAATACAAGTTATTGCCAACCGCTATTGTTTTAAGTTTGAAAATCAGAACAAATGTGGCTTAGTGTTCTTTTTAAGATACGTAATTACCTATGAAGTTATACAATAATTTTGTAGCCACTTATATATAACACATTTATGTTCGTCCACATCGCATGCCTTGATATCTTAATAATTTCCTAATTGAATACCTATCTAACAAAAAAAAAAGTAACTTCACGCCTGTAATCCCCGAAGAGGTAGGCAGAGGAATGTAGAACATTCCCACGTTTCACC
>DWFO01000577.1:0-19512 GCA_018246595.1 Mimoniades nurscia nurscia
GTGTGCGTTGGCCGGGAATCGAACCCGGATCAACTGCTTGGAAGGCAACTATGCTGACCATTACACCACCAACGCTCCTTGTATTTATGATCAAAGTCAATATTTAAAGCATTGTAAGCTCACTAATCATTTTTCGATGCTGCTATTTACACAGCTGTCACGTAATACATGAGTGACGTCATGTATTTGTACGTAAGTATAGTAAGTAATTATTTCAATATATTAAATTACAGTGGCACTATCATAACGTCGATCTTATCATGTAAATAATCTATAAAATTGTTGAAACATATAATACTTAATCAATTGTGATCTCATTGATATCTGTTATGGATAACGAATTATAGCATAAATTGGTACCTGCTTTAATATCTCATGCAAGCGGCAGAATCGAGTAGTTGAGTTATTGTTATACTTTTCAAACGACTTAAGTGGAAGGCAAAGAATTCCGGATCTCTAACTGTCTCCACATCGAAGAATGTACAGAATATACATTGGCTTACCTTTAAAATATTTCTTAAATAATGTCAACACGAGGAGAAATCTTTTTGATACACACAAAATATAATTGACAGCGTAATCCTAGAGATATGAAATATTCAGAAGTTGCCAAACTTGGTCGTTTAGTCGCCGTCCACGCCCGCCATTGTGAATAGGTGCTGCATTTGTCAGCTTCATTCAAACACGGATTTAGGTCAGTCACAGATTAGAGCCATCGCCGGCACTTGTAACTGAAACAGGAACAAAACTGAAATAATAATGATAAATGTTAAATTACTTAAATGCTTAAATTATGTTATAGATATTAGCACATTGTGAATCATTTGTTTTATATGCATAAATAATAAAATATATATTGTTGTTATTTACCTGGGTATGTACTATTTAATTAGGGTTCAATCAGTATTGTAAGGTTTCGATTATTAAAATACCGATAATTATAATGGCTAGCTGAAGATATCACCTTTATAACTTAACTCCACTACACATATTTAGATACGTACTACGTGAAATGGAGCGCATCATTCAATTTTCATTTCCTACTATTAATTAAGTAACTCTACTATACTCTACACAAGGGCGTGCTATTGTTCAAACTCTCCTAATAGAACTAAAACTTTTCTAGTACAATCCACACGATGTGTTATTTACTTATCTATTTTATTTCGATACACGTTTGTAATGGTGTTATTGTGAGTACCGCATTTCTCCTGGTGCCCCTCAGCTGACAGGATCGCTTTCAGTCACACGTGCGTCCCTGCTACCATGCCATTCGTATGTTTCGCTATTTATACCCTCTATCATACATCATCGTTTTTCTTTCGGAGTTTAGGATACAACAGTAATGACTTATAATGTAGCGAAACAGTACAGCCGTTTCTTTATACAATAATCATATAATTTCTACATTCAAAACTTCTAACGATAAAACCTATGTACGATTATTTCTGGTGAAAGTGACCGGCTAAATGTTGATCTAAATATAGGTTACCATGGTATGTATTGAACATGAGTTTAATTTAAAAAATGTATAAATTGAATTACAGATAGAAAAAATAACAAATTACGGCCTCGTTTTTGAGAAGTTTTGAGATCTAACCCCGGGTCCGATACTGTAGGATTATTTTAACTAACTATTAAGTAGTGGCTCGGAGTCTGGAGCTGTGCCTGGCGTATGGTAATATGCTCACCACCTATTCCATAGTGAAATGTAAACGTAACCAGTGAAACGTGGGAGCGTATTACACTCCTCTGCCTACTTCTTCAGGGATTAGAGGTCTGAAGTTACATTGTATAATAAAATAGAACAACTTACCCATCGTCATCTGACTGTAAATTAGGAGGAGTTTCTGTTATGGCAACCAGGAGATAGTAAACCACATTTACACATACTTCAATGCAGCCCACGTGGATAACAATTTTACAAAGAGACAGAACAAATACTTGTTTTCATGGCACTAATATATCAAGTGGGGAATGAACCAATAACCTACAATCGAATAATCAGGATAGCAACCACTGGAGCTATAGGTTTATAGCTATAGGTTATAATACTGTATTTACTGCAATCATTGGCTAAATTATAATAAAATAAAATGTTGCCCAGCGTACCCTGCAACGGAAGGTAACGCGATGACAAGTCAATGATGATAATAATAATAATAAAATGTTCCTTCGCGAAAATTACGTTTCAGTCTCTCAACTTCAGAATAACTTCCCGTTCTTACAAGCGTCCATTAAAACCGTTGTCAGTATTATAATTGTCGAGCAAGAATCGCAGAGGATTTAGGGGTGACTTAAAAGCTTCCAAGGAACGGGCTAGCCATTAGCCCGGTTCTCTGCCAGCCCACATTAAAGCAGCGCGTCCTGCCAAAAGTCAGTAGCGAAGACCCGTCAAGTAAAGGGGTTACAGATATGGTACGGATATTTATGGGTTTAGGTTTCGTTATCTATGGGTTTATGTTGCCACTAATTACATGTATGTATCTTACAGGTACTATGTGTTAGTTATTTTGGACTATCAGGACTAACTAATAAGTAAATCCAAGGCCAATTCTGTGTACACCATAGAAACATTCTCAAACGAAACATCACGCCTGTCATCCCCGAAGAGGTAGGCAGCAGAAGAATTTTTAATTCAGGCAGAGGAAAATTTAATTTTTAATTTTCAAAACCTCAAAACAATCAACCTATCCGTACATTTTTATTATAAAATGTGTAATAAAAATACGCTGTAAAGGTGAAGGAACACACCGCCAAGAAACCTGTCTCATTAGAGTTATTCATAATGTTTTCTAATGTGTGCAAAGCTTGTCAATCTGCACTAGAACGAAATGGTTAACTATGGCCTTACCCTTCTCAGTCCGAGAACGACCCGTGTCCAACAGTGGGACGATTAGAGAGTCGATGATTTATGTAAATTTAAATACATATGTCGTTTATGGGGTAGCAAGGGACATCTCCAAAATGTTGTGATGTTTTATAGAATGTTTTTAAAGTGCGGTCAAGTCTTCCGTTAACCCTTTCGGTAACAATAGGGAATACAATAATTCATCCAATACGCTGTAATGGAACGGAGGTGTTATCGAATCTAATCATACGCAATATTTTGCACTGTGGCACTGGTAATATTCAATATACTAGCAACTCACAATTGCTAATATAAATGTACACACAATAAAATCAAAATTTAGCATCTGAACTGAATACTGAGTAGCCGTCAAATGATATTTATTTAAATGGACTAAAGAGTGTCTTGAGAGGAAGTAAAATTTTGCCAAAACATAAATTTGATGGATTGCGCACATTACTGTGTGGAGCGGGCCGTAGGGATCGCAACAGTGCAATAATAACATCCGCTGGCGATACTTCGCGCACAGAGCTGTACAAGGTCCCCGGCCACAGAGTAGAGAAACGTTACGGCCGAAATATATGCCGTGGAGTATTGGCAATATTTACGTGTAACTTAAATAAATACCAAAATTTTTAGAAATTTCACATCATCGCTGTGTATAGTTTAATTTATCCGATAGTTCACCGTTATTATTATGTAACATGCCAAGTTCTTTACGAGGTAGACAGAGAGATTGAGTGGAAAAAAAACCCTATCCATGTAGAGCTGACGTGCAAAAAATACATATGACAAAAAACAAGCAAAACATCAGTATGTTGCAAAGCTAACTAAATGCCTTTTGTCGCTCACTGTAGCGTCTACCCTCCAGCTACACTGCGCTCACCCCATTTAAGATGTAAACACATAAGTATAGAGAGGTAACCCCCTCGCGGAGGGGTGGTTTAGCGGCAGTCACAGCGGCCCACCGCCGCTGTACGGACGGACCGACGGACGGACGGACACGCCGAGTTCCCACAATAATCCAACTAAAATAAGCTCAAATACTCCTCAAACACCCAAACGCGTCTTTCTTTCCTGCCTTTGTTTCCAAAGACGCATCCGATCTGAAAGTTAATGCTCGTGTACTACACTTTCCCTCGGCTTTCGCTGGTTCTTTTACGGAACAGGAACAGTGATTTTGTGAATGAGACAATTATGGCTCAGTTATGGTCTATTGATTGTGTAACGAAGGCAGCTGGGCTCTGCTGATCGGGATCAGCCGCTGCTCCAACCATAAGAGGGCTTTGAAGGTAAATTAGAATAAAAAGAATTAGAAGTAGAGTTAATATAGGATTTACCTTTACGTTTCCGCACCGGAGGCGTGTCGAGTGCTGTGATAGAAGTTTACTGGTCGAGAAACAAGGACACGTCTATGCCCAGCAGTGGGAAAGAACATCTAGACGAGCTAACAGAAATACGTTCAGTTTTTTAAGGCTACTTAACTTAATTTTTAAACTACCTAACTAACCTACTAACTAACTAACATTTTTATCTGTTCCTCTCAAAGCAACACATGTATTATATATTAGGAAATATTATATCCCGTAATATTGGTAAGAAATTTATTAAGAAGTATATGTATATGCCCAGTGTATGGCAATAGGCTCACCACCTATTCCAAAGTGGGATGTCAACGTAACTGGAGTAATGTGGGAAAGTACTACATTCCTCTGCTAACCTCTCGCGAGATTACAGTCGTAAAGTTACGTTTATTGTTTATCATATCTACGACTCTAACATATGAAACCCTTCGCTAGGATTAATTCTGCTGATTAACAGCAGCACTAACAGTAGGTACTTTTCGGCACAAACATCTGAGGTTTATCAAAATTCTTTTCGAACTTTCATTAATCCATATAAGTCACGTCGATTCAATTTTAAATATAACCGAAGCAAGTATTTTAAATATGATTTAAATATTCCGCACCTATTCCATAGTGGGACGTAAACGTAACCGGTGAAACGTGGGAGTGTTCTGCACTCCTCTGCCCACCTCTTCGGGGTGACAGGCATGATTTACGATTTAAATCCCAATCTAAATCCTATACGTAAAAAGATACGTTTTAGGAGGATGACCTATGCGGATGCGCCTAAACCTTTTATTCCTCATTAGTCTTATGGTTATTAGAGGTCGAATATACGTGCAGCGTTAGACAAATAATAATAGTTTATATATGACAAGATTGACACAGTTGTAGTAAAAAAAAACTACATTCCACACGCATTTATTCCACTTATTGCAGTTATTCCAATGCAAATTGGTAGAGATGGAAGTGACGATCCCGCTTAAAAGGAATTTTTGGACCCACCTCAATACTGTAAAGATTTTCTTTAAAAATATATTTTAAATTCAGATGTAAGTTCTATTCTACACGGGCGTAGATCCAACTGCCAAAGTATGTTAGGTTCGTATAAACTATAATATGTATAAACTCGGCCAGAGTACAAGATTAAGTTCTTAATCGCCTCCAACAGTGGTAAAATCAAGGAATTGATAATACTCGTAATAATGATGAATTATGTATAATTGTGTAACACTTGTGTCAATGTACGTCTCATATAGCATTTTGTAACTACGGGTTCTAAAATTTGGTAACCCGTTTCATTTACGTTTACTGGCCTATTGGTGTAGTGGTTCGTAACGCGAAATGGTGACCTGAAGGACGTTGGTTCGATTCCCACCCCACGCAAATCTTTGTGGAATCAGTTTTTGGTCTAAACTTATTTAAATAAGTATGTAATGCAGATTACTTAACATATTACCTGTCTAGTTATCATAGCACAGAGTTTATTTACTTTTGAATCAGAGGACCCTGTGTGAAGTTTTCCAAGGACATTATTATACATTTAAATTAATCTTCTTCTTCGTGTCGATAGCTGATCGTGAGTGATCAGCTCAGCTATTGTGGTGAAAGGATTAGTGGCAATGTCCAGGGTTCGTCGGGGAGTATGTGTGCGTAATTAATAAAACACAGTGGCCGCTCGGGGAAGCGCCTTTAAAAAAACTTACTTTTGTTAGTAACACACGATGGTGTTAGATTTATTAGGCATGAAGAGAAAAATAAAATATAAAGTCTCGACAGTTATTGATATTGAGTAAGGTTATATGAAGTCTAAAATATGATCAGCTAGCTTAAAACGTTAAGTCATCTTATAAATTTTACTTCGACTCTGAATATGGGCTCAATCTGGGTAACATACAGTTATATTATGTAAAGGGGTTATTAGGAACTCAACATCATAGATAATTTTCAATATATGTACATATAACGCCGAAACTACCTGTTACTTTTTATTATCTGTGAATATTGTCCGATATTACCATATATTTGTGTTTATACCTAATAATAATGGGCTATAGTAGTCAAATTAAGAACAAAAACCAGTAGTGACGAGACCCACTCCAAACACGACTGTAATTAATTATGTTAGTCCAAGAAAATTATAGTGACAAATATTTTGTATACTTATATGTATACTTATATGTACTTACATGTAACTACTTACATGTATCTGATAAATTCGTCCCGCGACCTAAACGCACTATCTGCTGTTTACCCAAAGACGGCAATATAACGTAACATTACATTACTATGGGTAATTTAATGTTAAAACACACACGTATGTTCCATACATACATACACATACTCTGACTCACACAACTATAATATAAGATAATTTAAGGCACGTAAAGGAACAGGGGAGTACCTTAACACATACATACATATATGTATGTATGTACATTACTTTAAAGGATTGACCACTAATGTTTACTTATTGTGTTATTCAGGAACTAATTAATTTATTCAGGAACAAAGGTAATTTTCATTAAATTTTTTGTGTGTGTGAAGTGAGCCTTATATTTTGCGCAAAATGAAAAATTATTGTACATGTACATTAGTTTTCAGAAATACCGCAATATAATTAATGCGACAATAAAGCTCTGTTTTTCCATTATTTATTCTGGTACGTTGTAAAGTTGCCAACTTGCGAGAATAGATTTTATACAAAATTCATCAGTTTACATTCTCTAGGGCTCATTTAGAATGCCTGTAGTAATTAAATTGGGTGCGAATTTTTGCCGCAATACAGCTCAGCCTTCACCCCGAGGTTGCTTATAACAATGCTATTATAATATGTATTTACTCTCGGCGTCAGTTTGTCTTTTTATGATTCGTAAGCAGACCATGTACACGCTACTTTATGTTCAACTGTTTAAGATTTTATCAGCTTCCCCTTTATTGTCATTTCTTATATCATCACACCAGGTCTAGCACTGGGCAAGAGGAGAGTTCGAGTTCCAAATACACTTACAGAACTGGCGTGCTTCCATTTAACGGTTTTACAAACAACTGATTGTAACTGAGAAAGTCGTATCCTTGGCGTCGTGTTCCAGGTCAGCTGCAGATGTGCTTGGATAGCCATGGACATTTCTGACATTTGCCAGGTCGTCAGCTGCTGTAATTAAGATTATATAAAAATTATTTAAAGCGAATTATAAGAAAATTGAATTTATTTTATTGAAAGACGTCGAATCAATACCTCTGGGTGATGATGACGTAATTGCTGGAATTTTGCACAAGGCGAATTGAAACACTGCAATTAGATTGAATGTTACAAATTGACTTTTTCTCTTATAAGTACAATTGTTTTGATTCGGAGCCAATTTCATTTTAAATTATCATAGAACTTGTGAAATATGTATTTAGATTACATAATACATACTCGTATAACTACTATTATGAACAGTTTGCATGTATCTTTGTTACTCTTCCACGCTGAAACAGCTGGATGGATTTAGATGAAAATTTGTATATACGAGTAAATAAACTATGATCAGTAGTAGCACAAACGCTATTTGCTCAAAGCTGAACCTGCCCTAAATATTCCTCGAGCTAATATTTCGAGATACATTCGGCAGAAAACAGTTCCTAAACATCGCACGGAATGTGAACCCAAAACCCTCAGATTGGGTGGTCAAATTCTAAAGCACTAAGCTATCACTGCTGATCAGCAACGATGACTTTGAAATAGTAAGACAAAGGTACGTAACAAGACGTCAACGACATGAACTACATTTTCTTCAAAATGTCGCGTTTGTGGCTCCAACCGAAAATGCTGAAGGTCCGTGACAAGGCGAAGGCACACTGAACGTTTTGTGTGTGAATCAATTTGTCACACGCGAACTGCGAGAACCGTTGGGATGGGTGACCTAGTTCTTTTAGATAGGTAGGTACAGCACAAAAGCTATGTCGTGAAAATTTCTATGAATATTATCAACACACGAATATCTGTTGAAGTGGAAAATGTGGTAGATATTTTGATAAAAGTATACATTATGTCATAGAATTTTTCGTCCATTTTAAAGTAACTTTACGCCTGTAATCCCCGAAGAGGTAGGCAGAAGAGTGTAGAACATTCCCACGTTTCACCAGTCCCACGGTGGAATAGGTGGTCAGCCTATTGCCATATACCGAGCACATGTCCAGACTCCGAGCGACTACTAGAAAATGTAAATTAGAAAATTTCATAGTGCACGATCCGGGAATCGAACCCAGGACCTCCCGTTCGGCAGTCGCACTTGCAACCAACACGACCAACGAGACAGTTAAACAATAATAAAGCATATTTCGTACTCGTTACATACTTATCCAGAAATTATTCATGGAATAATAATTTCAATTTCTTAAAAATTGTAAATACATATACTGTATAGTTCGAATCTGAAAACGACGTTATACATACAATATAATGCTAATATTCTGTATAAATATTGTTATATATATTATCATTCTAGTACCAGGATGTGATCTGAAATAATACTATAACTATTATAGGATCACCAACGTACATAAAACAAATACATTCATCCGCTGTACTAAAAAATTCGTTGCAAAGCAATATTGGTAATTTTTGTAAATAATAATATAATATGTAAAGACATTTGTTTCGCGTGAAAATAGGGCGACATATCACAGTCAGGTTCACTAACCCTTTGACTTACAGACCAAACAAAATTGATTACAAATTTTATGGCCTAGATTGTCAGAAAAACAAAATTCATACTAGATTTTCTTTTTTATGAGAAATCGTGATTAAATTCGCTTTGGAAGAACATAAAAAGGTATTTAAACGAGGGTGGTGTATTTCAAAGGTGTCTGTATCAGGTGCGATCACGGTCAAAGGCGCCTGAATGCGGAACACTGCGAAAACACTTCAATGAAATTGTACGTAAGCGAAATACTTGTTGATTTTTCTCGTGCAAAGCTGCTTTATTAACATTTCGAATAGGTATAGAAATTATGCATTCACTGTACTTATTTGTTTGTACGCATTGGAGCAGTGTGGTGTGCTGTTCAGGCGTCGTGTGGTTGTGAGATCATATCGACCTAATCCTCTCATCGTCCTAAAGAATTCTAAGAAACTGTACCCACATAATTAAGATGATATTTAACTTATGTTGGCAATATTATAACTTCAATTTATCATCGGTCAATGTTTTAAAATCTTCTATAAAACTATTTCCAATTTCATATTCAAGTCTTGACGCATAAAATATTCCGAAGGTGTTCATGTATCGTAAAAATTTCCATCGTAAAATTTCCATCACCAGATGCATCGTAAACGCTACTTTGCAAAAGGAATATGGTTATTATAGTTTATACCCTCATTCCTTGGTCATTTTCATATTACAGCTGGTTTCTTCAGTGTATCTAGACTTCCACATGTATATACATATGTATATAGGTGCAATAAAACATGGGATTAAATTCTCAGGTAGGGTCCAAAAGAAGAACATTTCTCTACGTTCACTTTAACTTGCTAGTAAATTTTTCCCAATAAAGAATTTGTCTAATAATGTAAATTAGAATAAGCAGCGACGTTGCTTTAACTGTAGTGAAAGATAGCACAGTGAAATTTAAGACTAATTCTTCCTTTAAATATGGCAGGTGCTGGTCAAAATTCCATTCCCGACAGATGTAATGCTAAAAACCGTTTTATCTTTACATTTTCTAGCCACAAAGCAAACAAATTGAGAATATTTCGCTCGTGACAGGAAAAAATTATTCAGGCCCATGTAAGTTTGTATTACCGACCGCTGTAAGACTCTCTACTTTGCTAAAAATAAATTACTTTACATTGATCTTCTTATTTTGCCAATACATTCCTTCTAAAGATTGTATTGTCTCTCAACATAGCAATTTTCCTATTAAGCTTGGAATTCGTTAATTCAGAAATTCCTGTACAGATACATTTGAAGTCTTAACGAAAGCAATTTGCCCTATAATGTTATTTTCCAAAACAATGATGTTTTAATCTGTTAGGGCGTTCACTAAAAGCTAATATGATATTTATCGTCGTCGATATTATAATGAATGATACGAAAACAGTCATACTGATAGAGTCAGCTCTTATTTTGCTTCATAAAAGCAAAATTTTGTTTATTTTTAATGTGTTTCCATACGCGAATGATAAAATATTAGAACATATGCTTAACATACTCTTTTCTATGTTTAATCTAACAAACCAGCGAACGAGTCACTTGATGGTAAGTGATCGATATGATACCGAATATGAAGATGAGCTCTCTTTGCGCCTTTCCATTGCGCTTATTCATCAGAGCCTCATGCCATAGTGATCCGGGAACCCCCAGATAGTGAATAATTCCACATTAGATACGTGCGCGGTACTTTTCTTAGTTTAGTTAAACTTGTCAGTGTCCCGTGCCCAAGTTTGTCTGCAAAAGCAACTTTATCTCCTATTAGCATTTTCCTATTTGATGATGAATACAGATCTGCTGTGTATACGATGAACTTTTCAGTTACAATTTCACCATTAAGTGATCATCGCTTCTATTCCTATAACATGAAAAACGTCCACCTAATATGTATTTCGTAGTTATTGGAAATGACAGTAATGGATGGGTGGGCGGGCACGTGTCAATACATATTGTGGGTACCTGTGCCCATAAACGTGAACGAAATTAAGCCAGACAATAAGCTGAACTGAACAGTATTGTATTTCGAATCTGTGATCAAACATATGAAAGTCAGCCAAAAATTTGTTATGTAGGTATTTATTTTATTATTCTTTACGGGTAATTTATTATCAGATAATAAAAGGCTGACTTAATGCCTAAAATCGTTATGTAGGTACCAATAAATCCGGTGTTACAAAGAAAGATTTAGTTGAAGTCTTCGGTTTCAAAAATTAAAAAGATGGACGGAGCTAATAGAAGTAAACATTGCTTTAACATCTTCTTCGATTCGCTAGCTGATGGTAAGTGATTATAAGATGGGTTCATAAGATAATAAGATGGCATAAAATCTTTTATGGCCATATAATTCCAAAGTCTGCTGAGTTTATTAGTAACCAAACAAATTATGAAAACGCTTGTATATTTCAAAATACATACTTACATGTGTAAATGTGATATAAATATATTTTGGGACTCATCTTACAAATAACTGTCTAAAGTTGGGAATCGAAACCGAAATCAGAGATTGCGAATCAGCTTGCAGGTTCATCGACTATTGGGCCAACAAGCGCGAACTCCCCTGAATATTGAACCACTGCGATCGATCAAACACGATTCCGATCCACATTCCCGTTGTCTGAATTGAATTATCTTTATTTATTATTTGAAACTATTCGACTGCCTCGTCGGTCGTGTGACTACATGGATGGTTGTGTTGGTTTAAAGCGCGACTGCCGATCGATCGATCCTGGATTCAAATCCTGGGTCGGGCACTATTGGATTCTTTTAGATTTTTAGATATCCTAGTAGTAGCTCAGAGCCTGGATATGTGCCGGTGTATGGCAATAGACTCACCACCTATTCCATACTGGGACGTAAACGTGAGACGTAAACTTGATGATGAAGAAAGTTTCGGGTAGGCACCCAATCGTCTTAATATGTTCAATTTTGCGAAATATGTACCTAATATTTATACCTAAAACCTTACGAGGAAATTGTAATGCGAATTTATCGAAATACCTACTGATTCTCATTTTTCTTCCAAACTCATATCGAGGATTTTCCGCTAGACGACTGTGATATGGATTATAATCTATGTTATCGATTTACAATTTGTCTCTGTTAAGGAAAAGGATGCCAAGACGCTGGATGTCAGCAAACTCGCTGTACGTCTGTCTGCTCGGGAAGACAATGACAAACTGTGTCATTAACTAAGCATTCCATATAATAGTCTTTTCGACTTACTGACTGATTGCCGAATTTGTTCTTGTAGCTAAACCAAAGCAAGCTCGGTGGTTAATAGGGTTTGAACAGCTTCATGAAAAATAGATTTACGCAAACAATAATTTTTGTTTCTGAATCGTGCTATTCAAGATTCTGCTTTAATTTCGGTTCTTGGTAAAAGAGCGATGAAGGTTAAAGCTTGAATATATACAAGATATATACACTACAAGATATGTACAATATAATAAATTGGAAATAATAAGGTGCAATGAAATTTCTCAATATCCATGATTTCAAGTGCCTTATAAGTGTTATCGATCTAAAATTTCCATTGCAGGATTGTTTATGGATATAGACTGTCCTGACTGACTAGCGTTAGCAAACATAGATAGCTAAACATAGATTACTGATGAAGATTGATAATTCGTGTTTATATATTTTTTTGACCTTTTTATCGTGCCACTGTAGAACACGGTTGTCCATGTATGTAAATATGTACGTATGTATCGTAAACAATACTAATATTATTATTATTATTATCGTTATTATTATATAGTCACGCTAGGATCCTTACGGAGTGGGCAGTGTACGAGTGCAAAATATTCCCATCTTTATTGAACAGATTAACGATATGATCCAGTATCATAATAGGTACTTATTGCGATAAATAAAAACAAGTTCATGCTCTTTTATACGAAATCACATTTGAAAAGAGGAAAGATTCCGAGGCATCCAATAGCCGATTTCGAGAACACTCGGAATTCCCTTGGAAAAGATAAAACCGATACGAAAAGACATGTAGGTATCGTATATAATTAGATTGGTTTTGATTTTTTCTCTCCTGATGTATTGTATCGTCGGGGAGGCGGATCAATCGCAATTCAGATAGAAATTTTATCGCGAATTTATATTCTATATATTATACATAAAACAGTAAATTATACGAAGAGAAATTACATTCAAATATTTTGCTAATAAATATTATCATTTCCGTACGTTGAGATACAAAACGATGTAAATCAAAACGTTTAAAAAATTAACAAACGCATTGTCACCAACGAAAAACTTATATGTTCTAGGAGATGGTTTTACATAACTTCACGCCTGTAATCCCCGAAGAGGTAGGCAGAGGAATGCAGAACAATCCCACGTTTCACCGGTTACGTTTACGTCCCCCTATGGAATAGGTAGAGATGATGATTTTATATGTAACTTTAAATAAAATATTGATACATTATTGTATAGACAACAGACTTGAGACAACTATTTCTCAACGTTTATTCACAAAAAGTCTGTAACAATACTAAGTATGTAACTCGTTAGTACAAACGTGTCGGGCCGATGACGTAATTAAAAACAGCTTATAACTTAACAAGTGCTATTAAAATAGCATTTCATTAAATGTAATTATAACTTATATGAACTATCATAAATATTATCCTCTTTACAATTCAACATGTACATGTAAATGTTACGTCCAGGCAATTGTAACGGGTTTCAAAAGTGGCAAGTGCGAATTGGAAAATAATAGAATTTTAGTAATTCCAATAGCACTTCTATATACAGTTTCGTATAATCGTTTTAAATTCATCTAGATTAACAATATGGCAATGGGCTCACCACCACTTACGTTTTCGTCCCACTATGGAGTGGGACGAAAACATAATTGGTGAAACGTGAAGAGGTATATAGAATACTCCCAGTATTCTATATACCTCTGTCTACCTCTTCGGAGATGACAGGCGTGATGTTACGTTAGATTAACAAGTGTTTAGCTTTTAAAGGAGATTTCTTGCTATAATTATCCTATAAATCCAAATATCCAATTACAATTAACGAATACTCTTTATACAGAATTATAAAAAAATTTTAATGTAATATCATTTTATTATTATAATACAAGTATATAATATATTATTATTACTCATATACTATAATAAAATATTCATTATTGTGTAAAACAAATTTCTTCCAAATTGTTAAACGATTATCCTTACACCATATCTGCCAATGATGTCTTATCAAAATCTTATAAAAGAAAATACATCACACAAACCGTTAGCAGAACGACATTGTCCTCGAGAAATGCACTTAAAAAACGTACAAATGTCCCGATGTATTAAAGGCCTTGTGTTTTTTTTCTACCCATTAAACCTTTTCCTAGCGTAGGAGTCTCGTCGAGACAAGAAATACGAACGGAAATCTATCTTTACGATCTCGCGGCACAAATAAACGAGGTGCTCCCAACTGCCTTACAGACACCCGAGAGCTTTACAGTTTCCTCCGCTCCCCTTCCATATGTTATACTACTCTATGATAATTACTGTTCAATATTAACATATTGAATTTATACGTGACGTATAAACGAAGGGGTAGGCAGAGGAGTGTAGTAAACTCCCACGATTCACCAGCTACGTTAACGTCCCATTACGAAAGAGGTGATGAGTCTATTGCCATACATCTAGAATAGAGGACAGAATATAGAATAGACTCTACAATAGAGGATAATATATATGTATTACACAATAATAATATATTGGTAACAACCAAAAACACCCACTAATGGCATACCCTTTGGCTCCCATCAAAAGATCCAACATTCCATATTAATGTATAAAATTATTGAAGGATTGTGCCTGATGTAGATCGGTATAGTGAACTTTAAACGCAATAAAGATGCAAACGGAACAATTACGAACAGTTATAACAATAAAATTTGAAGGCAAGCGGGCCGCCGCGGGCTGCATCGCGATATCGCCGCGGAGGGCATTCGAACGTTGCTTTGCTATTGGAGCAAAACCAGCAATTTTGAACATAAAATTAATATCGTACAGAACTGATATTATTGGTACTGGGCTATGTTACTTGATGGTAAGTGGTCACCGGCACCTCTAGATATGTACAACTCTACAGAAGATGGTCAAGAACTTTTTTCGCGCCGTTCTTAAAGGATCATAAGGCTTCAGAAAGTTCTTTACTTTACAGAAGGAAGTTCTTTACTCATACATACTGTCAATAATATGTGCCTTTGAACAGTTGCCTGATTTATTGATCCTGTAGTTGAGTGAGGTGTCCTTGACTGTTAAGCCCTCGAATATTGATTCGGTGTGCCACCTAGGTACAGTATTCGTTCAATACGGATACCAATTCGATCTATACGTTCTCGTAAATTATATATAAAACATCGTAAAATCATGCCTGTAATTCCCGGAGAGGTGCCCAACGGTACAGTCCCACGATTCACCAGTTACGTTTACTTCCCACCACGGATTAAGTATATACATGTATAAAAATGTAAGTATACACACAATACACACGCACGCATGCACACATTTACACACACAGTGGGCCACTCGCCATTTCTACGTCACATGTACTCTGTGGTTTCGAACGACGGTGTTTTGGGACGAAAAGCATTGTTTTATCGGGCCGTAGAGAAAATAACGCTAAAAGCTCTGAAACTAGATACACAGGTACAAGCCTGGAGGACTATTGCCGATTTTATCTAGACTAGCTTTTACCGCGACGTTGCTTAAGTAATATAAATATAGTATACATATATATTACAGCAGCTTATTAAATTCGGTGTAGTGGCACTGGTATTCGTAAATAAACTTGGTAATACGATTACCCGTTTTACAAAGTTCCTTCCAATCTTAGCATCACTGCTGGATGCAGGTCTTTATGAACGCCATCGCACTCCGTCCTTAGACCCAGCGCTCATGAATATTACTAATAATACTAAATACAGTCCCCGCCCTACATAGCTGTACACCGTTAAGGAATGCAACGGCAATACAAAAACGAGTGAGAATCGATTCCATCACACAATTCCGATGAAATTGATTCTCGGCTGCCACGCTTCGGAGAAAACTATTATAATTATTATCAATCCGTGCACTCGTGTTACTCGCGCGTCTCGTCCGTTACAGATGCACCTGCGGTTTGAGTTTAGATTGCTATGTGATTAAGGAATTACAAAAAAAAATGTTTTGTTTTTATTGATGAAAAATTTGTGGCCAGTACGTATTGTTGGTAATTTTTTTTATGAGTGATAATTGACAGGGATGTTTATTCCATTATTCAAGGTGAAATGGAGTGCCCAACAGTGGGACATAAATATTTGTTGCTTCCAAATAATAACTATTGTAGTACGTATATACTACGTACTAAGGACATACTACAATTTATTGATTATTTTTAAAATGTGATTAATAAAACGTATGGATTCCAAGTAATGAGTGCGCGTAACTTTAAATGAGGTCTTTAACGGTTTTGAAGGTCGAATGCACCGTCTTAACAGCGAATACACCAGCTTAACGTTTTTGTTATAAACATACAACATTTAAATTTTGTATATTTCTTGTGTGACGTACCTATATAAAAATGTAAAGAATTTTACATTTTTAGTCGTCTGATATGTTTTGCTAATTTTAAAGAAAATTTCATCTCTTTCCACGTATGCATGACTGCCAGAAATAATTGTGTTTAAAAAAGAAAACCATTACAATATAGTGAATAATCGTAACGTGGACAAATTACTAGGTGGGGTGACGATCTACGAAAGGCTGCAGGCAGACGCTAGATGCGGCAGGCCGAGGACAGGGCGCGATGGCGCTCGTGGGGCTACCCCCACCCCTGTGTCCAGCAGTGGACTGAGATACGCTGATGATGACGATGATGGACATATTAATCACAGCAATATTACGTGCAAAAATTCTATTAATATTTCCACATTTAAAAACATCATTTGTTCAATCCTCCTGCCTTGTATATTATCACGCCTGTATTTCCCCGAAGTCGTAGTCAGAGATAATTATGTTATGAACTGTTATGGTTTACTTGTCTGTCTATAAACAGAACATTTATAAGGTCTCAATTTAAAATATTCTCGATACAAAATGATCGTATTTCGTAAGTATATTGATTCGGTTGAGATAACAAAGGCGTAATTATTAGAGAACCTGTATCTGGGTCGCTATTGGTCCATTTGGAAGACAAGCATCTAGGCCTCAATCCGATAATCAGCAATTATAATTCAGTTTAAGTTTAAATTCAGCAATTACTGTCCATTACGACAGATATAAGAGAAACAAAATGTGGATAATGATATTATTGAGAATCACTACTTAATATTAATTATTTACACACATACATGCATATCTTTACGCCTGGACCCTCACGATTAGACAGAGAGTACCGCATACTAATTTCTCTATTATTACAGACCTGCCGCGCTTCTTCTACGTTCATCACTCTCACATGCACGGCGGTTTCGGTGACTGTGACTAATATTATCATTTAATAACATCAGCGTATTGAAGTGCACAGCTGGACATAACCTCCCCCTCCACACTGGGCATGCGGATTGGGGATCGCAGAGCAGAGCTTCATATTTAGCAGCATATTTTTCGGTGTGTAGATAGACCGCGTCATACCGCGATCTGCCAGTGCCCTGACACTGTGATCTGACACTGTATCCCGGCACGGGATCGGGTAATGTATTCTTACTACACCCGGATATGGACAAAAATAACATACTGTTAATTTATTTTTTATTTGAGTGTAAGAGGGGCTTGAGTCTATAGATAAAGCGCGTGGGTTTATGTATACAACACTATATATATAATATATAGCATCACGTATATAATCCCCGAAGAGGTAGGCAGAGAAGGGTACTATACTACCACGTTTCACCAGTTACGTTTACGTCCCACTATGGAATAGGTGGTGAGTCTAATGCCATAAACCGGGCATATATTCAGATTTTGAGGCACTTCTTGAAAATGTAAGTTAAAAAAATTCAATAATGCTCTATCAAGGATTAGAATCCAGAACCTCTAGTTCGGCAGTCGAGCTTGCAACCAACACGACCAACGAGGCAGTTAACAAAGAAATGGCCTAAATAATAATGTTGTACGTTTATAAAAAAACCACAAAAACCTGGTGTAAATAACATACGATACATGTATACAACGCAAAAAAAATCGTGAAGGCTTATAAATCATAAAAAAATTTAAGATTGTCTTAAATCTGTAAAAATAATCGCTCACACCAGCCATGGCGGCCACAATCGCTATCAACTACGAACCACCTTTAATTGACTCTACTGAGATTGACAGATCCACCGTTCCGATTTACTCAGTCGATTAATGCCAACATTAAAACGTTGCTCCCGTTGGCGTGTTGCTTTATCTTTATGAATGAAGATTGAGAATTGATTTAGCTCCACGTTTTTGTAAGCCGCTTCAGATGACTGTCGCCATTACTCTCTCGACTGTCAGTTCTCTGCTCACAGCTCTCAGTTCAGCTAACTTTGAGGGTGAATTGTAAATGACTCAAGTGATGTTCTGTTAAATTGCGTGTGCGCAGGCGACTGTTATTTTTGTTTTTTTCTTTTTGTTTTGTCAGTTCGTTTTTGTTCTTTATTATCTGTGATGGATTGTTTATGGTTGAAATTTTACAGTTACAGAAAATTACCGAATATAAGCAAAATTTAAAATAAATGTTAATTATACTTACAAGTATGCCTCTCATATTTCCATGTTTGTATTTACATATATGTATATATATTATGTGTGTTTGTGTGTGTGGGATTTTAAATATCCCACGTCACCTACATATAAGCGACGATCACTCTATTAGTATGGCATTTGCGTTTTTGCTTACAGTGTACCTAACTATAATTTGTTCTAATTAATGCCCCATTACTTGTGCGTTAAACATACACAATTTACTCTTCGACCGGGTCTGGGCCCACGGACGAGCGATAGCACCAGCTCTTGACAGGCGCTCCGGCTGCACGGCCGCGCTAATTAAAACCACTAACCACACACCTTAAACCCGCGACAATTAAATTTGTAAGCTGTCAATTAAAACCTCACATTGCCCATCGCACGTAATATGTACAGCACAGGTATTCAGGGCTGTCGATAATTCCAGTTTGTTTATGTCAAAAAATATACATGCTTATACATATTTTGCTAAAGATATAGGCAAGAAAGTGTAACACTCCCACTTTTCACCAGTACCACACGTGGGATAGAAGAGGGACGAGATTATTAAGAGTCCCTTAGAAAACACGGACTTAATTGCTAGAAATAAAACTACTTATTACAAAAGAGCAGTTCACTTATCAACACTGATGTCCACTAAAATATAGTTCATTTATATGTATTAAAGGTCGCTTTCTTTGAAATTTACTAATCTGTGGTTCATTTTTACATACGTCAAAGCTGGTGTTATTTAAAGCTAAACATAATAATTTAAGCGATGTTGTGTACATAGTAAATGTATACAATTTGGATTGTAAATAATTTTATATGTGCTTGACTACAAATTAAAGTAACTTCACGCCTGTAATCCCCGAAGAGGTAGGCAGAGGAATGTAGAACATTCCCACGTTTCACCGGTTACT